>CM046862.1:52235806-52525806 GCA_025617745.1 Heliocidaris erythrogramma
CTGATTTAAATCAAAACTCGATGAATCTTCAAACTGTTCTAGAAATATTTGATAACGAGGCTAAAAACCAGTAATTTCATGTAATTTTATGTAAATTGACCTCTGTGACCTCTGACCTTTGACCTACTTACCCCAAAATCTAATCAGTTCATCTTTCTATGGGGCTGCATACTGGTACCAAGTTTTAAGTTCTCACCTCAGATAGTTCTTGAGATATCGCGGTAACGGTGCTAAAAACCACTAATTCCATGTAATTTCATGTAAATTGACCTCTGTGACCTCTGAACTTTGACCTACCTACCCCAAAATCTAATCAGTTCCTCTTTCTATGGGGATACATACTGGTACCAAGTTTGAAGTTCTTACCTCAAATAGTTCTTCAGAAATCGCGGTAACGGTGCTAAAAACCAAGAATTTCATGTAATTTCATGTAAATTGACCTCTGTGACCTCTGACCTTTGACCTACTTACCCCAAAATCTAATCAGTTCATTTTTCTATGGGGATACATACTGGTACCAAGTTTGAAGTTCTCACCTCAGATAGTTCTGGAGATATCGCGGTAACGGTGCTAAAAACCAGTAATTCCATGTAATTTCATGTAAATTGACCTCTGTGACCTCTGAACTTTGACCTACCTACCCCAAAATCTAATCAGTTCCTCTGGAGGTGTTGTGGATCAGTGGATAAGTCCCTGGACTGTGAACCACGAGGTCCGGGGTTCGAATCCCACCGCAGCACTAGCGTCCTTTGGCAAGACGTTAATCTACATTTGCCACTCTCCACCCAGGTGTTAAATGGGTAGCCGGTAGGATGCGAAAGTTAATGTCGTTTGCCTAGCATGTGGCGCTTTACAGCGACTGGCTGGAATACTCCCAAGGGAGCGGATAAAGTGCACACATTGTGTGCGGGCATGTCAGAATCCAATGACCGGGGTAATAATATATCTGTAAAGCGCTTAGAAACACAACCATGTATTAGGCGCTATATAAAAGCGGAATATTATTATTTATTATTATTATTATTTCTATGGGGATACATACTGGTACCAAGGTTGAAGTTCTCACTTCAAAACAGTCCTTGAGATATCGCGGTAACGGTGCTAAAAACCAAGAATTTCATGTAATTTCATGTAAATTGACCTCTGTGACCTCTGACCTTTGACTTCCTTACCCCAAAATCTAATCAGTTCATCTTCGTATAGGGAAACATACTAGTACCAAGTTTGAAGTTCTTACCTCAAACAGTTCTTGAGATATCGCGGTAACGGTGCTAAAAACCAAGAATTTCATGTAATTTCATGTAAATTGACCTCTGTGACCTCTGACCTTTGACCTACTTACCCCAAAATCTAATCAGTTCATCTTCGTATGGGGATACATACTAGTACCAAGTTTGAGGTTCCTACCTCTAATGATTCTTCAGATATCGCGGTAACGAGAAGTGGGACGGACGCACGGACGCACGGACGGACAACCCGAAAACATAATGCCTCTGGCACCCACCTTCGGTGGGCGGAGGCATACAAAAATTGCCAACCCTGTTTGTATTCACTTTGACCAAATGCCCAAAACTGGAGATTTTTATCCATTTTTGTGACCTAATGCCCCAAATCGGAAATTTTTATCTGCTTTGGCCTAATGCCCCAAACAGGAAATTTTTATCCGCTCTGACACAATGCCAAATCAAGCTTCATTTATTATTTACAAAAATAAAATAAATACATTTATATACAAATGATTCCACTTGTGTATGCCTATATAGCAATACCTTGTCACCCAAAACCAGAAATTTTTATCTGCTTTGTACAAATGCCCCAAACCAGAAGTTTTTATCCACTGTGATCAAATGCCCCAAACCGGAAATTTGTATACCCTATGACCTAATGCCTAAAACCAATTCCAAAACAAGAACAATTGATTCTATGAATTGCTTCCCTAAAATATAAGGTTGTCCAAATACAGTGGATGAAAATACCTCTTCATGCATCCACCATTCAAAAGAGAAATTAGCACGAGTTCACTTTAGATTTCACACAAATATACAGACAGACATGTCTGCATGCATTTTCTTATCCCATACATTACTATGACATGTTAAACAACGAGATAATACACCATTACATATTGTCGCTGTACTCATATGGATCACTGTTGTCCATAAGTGTAGATTGCCGCACCATCATCCGTATTTGCTCCTCAACTTCCTGGCATCCTGTCACTGCCACAGCTTTTCTTCCCAGTCTAATAGCTGCAACTGTTGCATCTGGAAGTGACAATAAAAGGCAAGAGAAGAAAAAAGAGAAAAACACATTGATAAAGACCTGTTGTTACGACCACTGTTCACTTTAAGATGATTACTTTGTGGACAAGATTATTAACTCAAAGGATATTCTGCATAACAGAGGAGAATTGCGATACAGATACTGGGGACTATGTCCAGCCTACATTATATATCTATATTTTTTAAGATAGAAACTCAAAATTTTCCATGAATAATCTCTGAAGCACATTCCAAATGAATATTATATATCATTGATATAATTTGTAACAAATCAGTTTAATATCACAGTTATGCTATATTGTGGGGTAAAATTGTAAAGCTCATAATGTTCATGTCTGTCCATTAAATATGGAGATAGATTAAGCTCCAAAATTTGCATTTCTCAAAAATATAAATAGTCTGGATACTCAAAATCCATGTTTGAAATGTGTAAACATAATTTAATTTTAACCCTCTTGGGGACATAATTTTGTATATGTTAAAAAAAACCCAGAGCCTTATTATATAGGATGTTGAAAATATGGTATAAAAATAAACTATTTGGGGCATTTGGTCTAGGCACATAAAACTTGACCAAATGCGCCAAACCAGATATTTGTATCTCCTGTGACCTAATGCCCCAAACTGGAAATTTTTATCTGGATAAAAATTTCCGGTTTTGGGTGACAAGGTATTGCTATATAGGCATACACAAGTGGAGTCATTTGTATATAAATGTATTGATAAATTTAATTTTGTAAATAATAAATGATAAAAATTTCCGGTTTTGGGCATTTGGTCAAAGCGGATAAAAATTTCCAGTTCGGGCATTTGGTCAAAGCGGATAACAATTTCCGGTTTTGGGCATTGGGTGAAAGCGGATAAAAATTTCCGGTTTTGGGCATTTGGTCAAAGCAGATAAAAATGTGCGGTTTTGGGCATTAGGTCAAAGCGGATGAAAATTTCCGGTTTTGGGCATTAGGTCAAAGCGGATAAAAATTTCCGGTTTTGGGCCTTTTAGTCAAATCGGATAAAAATTTCCGGTTTTGGGCATTAGGTCAAAGCAGATGAAAATTTCCGGTTTGGGGCATTGGGACAAAACGGATAAAAATTTCCGGTTTTGGGCATTCGGTCAAAGCAGATAAATATTTCCAGTTTGGGGCATTAGGTCAAGGCGGATAAAAATTTCCAGTTTGGGGCATTCGGTCAAAGCGGATAAAAATTTCCAGTTTTGGGCATTGGTCAAAGCGGATAAATATTTCCAGTATTAGGTCAAAGCGGATAAAAAATTTCCAGTTTGGGGCATTAGGTCAAAGGGGATAAAAATATCCAGTTTTGGGCATTGGGACAAAGCGGATAAAAATTTCCGGTTTTGGGCATTCGGTCAAAGCAGATAAATATTTCCAGTTTGGGGCATTAAGTCAAAGGGGATACAAATTTCCAGTTTGGGGCATTAGGTCAAAGCGGATAAAAATTTCCAGTTTGGGGAATTCGGTCAAAGCGGATAAAAATTTCCAGTTTTGGGCATTGGTCAAAGCGGATAAATATTTCCAGTATTAGGTCAAAGCAGATAAAAATTTCCAGTTTGGGGCATTAGGTCAAAGGGGATAAAAATTTCCAGTTTTGGGCATTGGGACGAAGCGGATAAAAATTTCCGGTTTTGGGCATTCGGTCAAAGCGGATAAAAATTTCCAGTTTTGGGTGACAAGGTATTGCTATATAGGCTTACACAAGTGGAATCATTTGTATATAAATGTATTTATGAATTTAATTTTGTAAATATAAATCAAGCTTGATTTGGCATTTTGTTAAAATGGATAAAAATTTCCAGTTTGGGGCATTAGGTCAAAGCGGATAAATATTTCCGGTTTTGGGCATTTGTTCAATTGAAAGTGGATGAAAATTTTTGGTTTGGGGCATTTGGTCAAAGCGGATAAAAATTTCCAGTTTTGGGCATTGGGTCAAAGCGGATAAAAATTTCCAGTTTGGGGCATTTGGTCAAAGGGGATAAAAAATTCCGGTTTTGCAACATCGTTTTACTAGTGAATAATGCACATGGAAACATTTATTGTACATTTTAGTTTTATTTGTATATAATTCATATTCATGGGTATAACTGGATTTGTAGTTAATCATTATATTGTTCTTGTACAGTATTTTTTGTGAGCAATAAAAATATTGTTTTTCTCAGTATATTTCTTGTATTTGATTGTGGTTGTGATTATAATGTGCATGATAATGACAGATTGAGAACTAAGAATGAGTACACTTATACATGTACAAGCTTATCTGAAGTTAAGCTTGTACTCCAGACTGGTTTTCACGGGTGAATATGCTTCAATAGCTTTTATGTGTATCAGCGGGCCTTTTTCCAGGCTAGATCATTCATACAGGAGAGGAAAATAATTATTTAAAATTTCACTTTCAAGTCTGAATCCCTACATTTGTGGCAAAGTAAGAGTTGAAGAGTCCCTGAATCAGGTAATCTAGCAAATTTAAGAAAATTTAATCTTCTTTAGAGAAATTTTGTTGTCTGCTTTTGACTGCTGTGAATGTTGGACACAGTCCCACATAGGCAAGGGTCAATGAGTGGAATGAGTATTGCAATTATGAGAGAGAGAGAGAGTTAGGACTTGGAAAGAGATTTAAGAGAAATCTAGCAATGAATGGGCCCAAGTTTCTTAAAGTAGAACTTTAATGATTTTAAATATTGGCTTAATACTTATTATTGCATAGATCGCATAAATTAAACAAGGTTATCCAAATTCAACGCTTGGAAACATTTGAAGTAATGATTATTATCAATTATAAAACGGTAAAATACAGCCCCCGTTATAGCAGCTGAAGAGCTCCTCGAACGCTGCTGAGATATGTGATGACACACCATGGACCAGTCCTGTCTAAGCAGACGATGTCCCATAACATCTTACACATTTTTCAGAGCCTATTTTGTCATCTCCTCTTCACTTATTTCTCTTCCTTCACTAGCGTCAGTCTTAATGTTAGTCTGTTGCCTCACTCTTAACTTCGTGTATGGTATTATTTTGATGAAAAATGCAGCGCTAAAAAATAAAGGAATCAGTCACTTGTAAACAAAATAAGACGCCATTGTATTTTCAGCTGCTTGCACCGGGGCATGTTCGGCGTTTCAAGAGGGAACGAATACCATCCTGCTATTATTCGGAGGGCTTTTCAATTTGAAAGTGGGGTTTATTTCATTGATCATTGACCCTTCTCCTGTGTATTTACAATCAAACGGTTTTAGCTATCAGAATCAGTTTCACTTTCCCTTTATAATGGTGTGAAATAAGGTCATGTTTAAATACACCAAACTCTTTATAATTTGATAAATAATTGCATTGCAATTACGTTCATTCATTATAGGACGTCGTCTGCTTAAGCAGGATCGATCCCGAGTGTGACGACATCAAAACATCGCTATATTTCTGGCGAATCCTCGGATATTCCAGATGCTGAGAAGAGCTTTTATTTGTGTTGTTTTTATAATCATCAGATACGCAGTTGACATAAAACTTATACGATTGCCATCTGTAAGCTTCCCAGTTTCTAGTGATACATTAATTGCCATATTTGTGATTTTCTTTGAATACCTACTTTAAATAAATCAATTTAGAGGCAAAATATATTAAGAGAGACATAATTTTCGCGATGTACATTAGTTAGGGCAACAGTAACAATTTACCAGTAAATGAGCATAAAATTGCTTCACTTAATCTGGATTCCTCGACATTTCCAGACCTATTTACCAAAGCTTTCAAAAAGTTTGATTTGCTTTGAAATAATTTACTGTTTATATATGGGTTAAATATATATATATATATATATATATATATATATATGTAGCGCAATTCTGCCCATTTCCTTTCGTCAGCCGATTTGTAGTTACCCCCGAAGATGCAGACCCTGAGGTCAT
This sequence comes from Heliocidaris erythrogramma, assembly GCA_025617745.1. NCBI lineage: Eukaryota > Metazoa > Echinodermata > Echinoidea > Camarodonta > Echinometridae > Heliocidaris > Heliocidaris erythrogramma. The sequence continues at coordinate 52,242,002 of CM046862.1, forward strand.
CAATTGAATGGTTGGGTAGATTGAAGTGATTAGCCACTGGGAAATCTTTTCTCATCTTTATTGTACTCTTATGGTTATTAAACCTTGTCCGGAATCGCGTGCTTGTTTCGCCAGTGTAGGATATATCTGAACATTTAGCGCACCTGATGCAATAGAGAGCATTGTCAGCGTCGCAGCTATGGTTAGGAGGTCGGATAGTAAACTATGGTGAAATTTTAACAACAGGGTCGGTGATCAAATGTCGGCAAACCTGGCAGCGAGGTTTGCCGCACATCCTGTTACCGCTAGGGAGTCTAGGCTTGGGCAGCGAACTACTCACTAAAAGTCGCTTAAGATTGGCAGGCTGGCGCTGCGAATGAAGAGGGGTTTGACCCAAACTCGTTGACAGAGTGTTGTCGAGATTTATGTTCGCAGCCCACTCCCTCTTGACAGTGCTCACAAAATTAGTAGTGTCAGGATTGTAGGTAGTAACAAGAGGGATTCTGTCGTTGGACCTATCCTTCGGTGCCGTGGCCAAGAGATCTTCTCTGGATTTTTGCCTAACCCGTTTCAGGGCATCTTGAACCAGACGAGTGGGGTAACCACGTCTAAGAAACTGATTAGCTAGATTCATGACATCAGTCTCGAACACTTGAGGGTCAGATGTGATCCGTTTGTACCTGAGCATCTGACTGTACACGATAGATTGTTTCATGTGGTAGGGGTGAAATGAACCATACTCAAGGTAGGAAAATGAATCAGTGGGCTTAATGTACACACTAGTCGATAACTTATTGCCAGCCAAGGATACATTGACGTCCAAGAAATTGATTCTTTCCCGAGAACTCTCCATGGTAAATTGGATGTTCGCATTGTGCGCATTAAATGCGTCATGGAATGACGTGAGATCATTCATAGTGTGTGGCCAAACAATGAAAATGTCGTCAATGTATCTGAAATACATTGCCGGCTGGAGAGTACACTTAGAAAGAAAATCCTCTTCAAGAACTGCCATGTATATATTGGCGTACGCAGGTGCCATCCTCGTCCCCATGGCGGTACCTTTCTTTTGGAGATAGAAGCTATCATTGAACTCAAAATAATTGTGTTCCAAAATGAAAGAGACCATGGAAGTTAAATCGTCAATTTCGTCACCAGGAACATCTAGATTGTTAAGAAAAATGCGAAGAGCTTCTACACCATGATCATGGGGTATGCTGGTGTAAAGGCTCTTAACGTCCATGGCGACGAGCGTGGAGTCTGGTGTGATTGGTGCTGTTCCTATCCTATTCAAGAAATCTGTCGTGTCTTTCACAAAGCTTTTGACATGAGGTAGATAAGTCAGACGTTTGGCATCTACATATCTTGACATGGGTTCCATCAAGGAGTCCACACTAGAGATAATAGGCCTGCCAGGTGGTATGATTCTATGTTCCTTCGATTTTTCAATCACCTCTTTGACACCAGACTCCTGTACTCCAGTAAGATTTTTTACCATTTGAGGTAGTTTGTGAATTTTGGGTAACAAATAAAATTTACTCACCCTGGGGTTTTGTGGCACTAGCGTACTACTAGACTCGCTAACTGTTTTAAAGTTCTCTACGCATTCGACTGCTTGTTTATAGAACTCTTGAGTGGGGTCTTCGGTTAGAGGTGAATAGAAATCCTCGTCTGAGAGCTGGCGTTGGGCCTCGGCGATATAATCCTCGGTGTCCTGAGTGACAACGGCCCCACCTTTATCAGCTTCCTTGATGATGATGTCTGCGTTGTTTTTCAAGGATCTGATGGCATTGTGCTGTTCCTTCTCATGGCGATTTGGTGGAGGTTCTTTGATGTCTCGAAGAAAGTTATCGAGGTGACGATCGACGGCGGCGGTGAAGCGGTCGATATGGGGGTTCCTCCCGGTCGGTGGCGTCCATTTGGCTCTCGTCAACGAAGGCGGCTGACCTCGCGTGGCTCAGCCCCTACACATTTTTCCGTTAATCCTGTTGCTTCTGCGTCCTTCTTTACAGTGCTTTCAGACTTGATTCTAAATTTATATTATTTTGTTATGGTATGACCATTCTTCTTTATGCCAAGTGCTTTGTCTCTGTCTCTGTACAGCTTTCGCAGTCTAAACGTCTTCATATTAATTATGACGTCTTTTTCATTGTGACGTCTTTTACGTCATAATGCCTAATTTTAACCCCAGCAACACTAGCGCATAATGCATTTGCAATATACGCTTAGACTGCGTTTGCTTTTATTTTATTATTGTTTGTTATCAGTCGAAATCACTTCACGTTTTCCCTGACGAAGGGGGAGGACCCCCGAAAATTTGGAGAATAAAATTTCTGTAATTGGCAATCAATGCATTTCAGTCATCCTTTATTTTGATATCATCATAGCCTATGCCAATACGTGGAACATTATGTATATATATATATATATATATATATATATATATATATATAGTGGAAGAAATTTCCCAAGAGCAAAACACTGGCGGTCACTCATAGTTGTGGAATGGAATACAGCGAAAGAAATGGACTATGAAATGGCCGTAGCTTCTATACTTCTCTTTTATTCAATCAAGCTTTCGATCTAAAGATCTTCATCAGGACGACTGTGTAAACAAAATACATAAGTACAATATGATGGCTGAAATAAAAAATATATAAATTAAAGTAAAGTTTAACTCTTGATTACTTATAATTTGGTTATCATTAATGTTAAAATTAAATCGTGATGAACCACTTCTCGTTCTCTACTGCTAAACACATTATTCTAGTAAAACTGCTACTACCCGGCACGTATCTGATCTTTGTTCCAAATATATCTTTATAATAACTATCAGCACCATAATTGCTTATTACATATTTAAAATCAGCATAAAAGTGTGACAACAATTCATTTATATATGTGTATGTGTTCAAACTGAGAGTATAGAGTAATTAATAAGTATAGACAATGAGAACAAAAAATTACCATGTATAGAGGTTCAGAGTACTAAGAACTTCATCCCGTCTTTGATGAAATCAACGGGTTTTCCATGAATCTATAGAGAAGTATTAACAAATTGTGTTTAATAAATTATATGATATATATGTATGTTATTATAGATAACATTTCAGTTAGGTAAGTGCATGTTCTGAATTAAGTCAATGTGTGTAGAGTAACTAGGACATCAGAAAAAGGTCTACGATATACGTTAGTATACTATCACATCGATTTATAATCGTTATAGTATGTCATAAAACATAATTATGTATAATGGAAAAAAAAAATATATATATATAAATATAGTATAATTCAATACAGGTGAAGTATACCATCAATATAATGTAGTACAGCATATGGTACGTACGTTGCGTGGGTTATATACGAATGTACGTGAACTTCTTATGTAAACTATATCAGTTTAATAAATTATATGATATATATGTATGTTATTATAGATAACATTTCAGTTAGGTAAGTGCATGTTCTGAATTAAGTCAATGTGTGTAGAGTAACTAGGACATCAGAAAAAGGTCTACGATATACGTTAGTATACTATCACATCGATTTATAATCGTTATAGTATGTCATAAAACATAATTATGTATAATGGAAAATATATATATATATATATATATATATATAAATATAGTATAATTCAATACAGGTGAAGTATACCATCAATATAATGTAGTAAAGCATATGGTACGTACGTTGCGTGGGTTATATACGAATGTACGTGAACTTCTTATGTAAACTATATCAGTATCAGTTGTTCATTTCTGAGTTCTGAGTTGTTACAACTCAAATCAAGACAATATAATAAGGACACATACAGCAGATAATGATCGATACATATAAGAAAATAGAGCAAAGAAATAGTACAAAATAATACCTGTAAACTTGTCTTGCTTGTGTGGGAATGTGGCGTCATGCTGAGTGTATGGAATGAGTAAACGGGTGTGAGGGTGAAAGGTTATTGGTCAGCATGAATGCCTTCCGGTTGGAGAGTGTGTAATACAGGGTGAAGGGTTATTGGTCAACATTAATGCCTTCCGGGTTGAGAGTGTGTAACTTTCCGATCCAAAAGGATTCTCTATGGAGGATGGTTTGACGGGATTTGTTGTGAATAGATTCAATGCCCATTATGAGTACGTCGTTGATGGAGTGATTTGGTTGGTTGAAATGGATTGTGTATGGGAGGACCTTGTAGTTGCATGAGTTGAAGTTACGGATTTCTGAGCGGGTGTTGCTAAATCTAGTATAGAGGGAGGTTTCTGTTTTGCCCACATATTGTTGTTTGCATTTTCTGCATGTGATTAGATAAATTACCCATGATGATTTACAGTCTAGTCTTGTGGTTACAGGGAATTCTTCGCCAGTTACTGAGCTAGAAAACTTCATTCCCTCTATTACATGTGTGTGAAGAATACATCTTTTTGCAGGGCATTTATAAAAGCCGGTCTGTTCTGTGTTTTCATGACGTTGTTTTTGTTTGGGGTCTCCGGAGAAGACTAAGATGTCACGGAGTGTGCGTGCACGTCTGTATGCTACTATTGGGGGGTCGGGAAAAACTTTCTTGAGATCTTCTGATTGGTGTAGAGTTTGATGGTGATTAGACAGGATTTTACGGATGTTATGTGTGTCGGGACCATACGTGGTTACTAAAGGGATGCGTTCTGATTTAGGGCGTTCTTTTTTCTTGAGGAGAGTTTCCCGGGGGACCTGGCGGGCACGGTCGATTCCATGTTTGGCGAGTTCGGGGTCATAGTTTGAATTTTCGAGATAGGTTTGTAAGTTGTTGAGGTGGTGGTCAGTTGTGTTATCTTGTGAGCAGTTTCGTTTTATACGGAGTGCCTGGCTGTATGGGATGCTACGGAAAATGTGGGGTGGATGGCAAGAGTTGGGGCGGAGAAATGTGTGAGAATCCGTTTCTTTGCTGTATAGGGTAGTTTGAAGGGTATTTTGTTCAAGTTTGATGTTCAGATCTAGAAAATGAACACTATTGTCGGAATTTTCGAAGGTGAATTTGATTTTGGGGTGGATTGAATTCATTGTTTGTTGGAATCGAGAAAGTGTGCGTGGGGACCCAACCCAAATAAAAGTTATGTCGTCAATATACCTTTTCCACGATTGGGGGAGTACTGCATTGTGTTCTTTAAGGATTTTTTCTTCAACAGTGCCCATATAGAGATTGGCATATGATGGCGCAACGGGTGTTCCCATCGCAGTTCCTTCCACTTGGATATAGTTCTGGTTATTGAACTGAAAATTGTTAAGTGTCAGGATCAGTTCCAGCAGACGGATAAGTTGGTCTGTAGGTGGGTTAGGTTCACTGCGCCTATTGAGGGCGTCCTTGCTAGCTTGTATTCCATCTGCGTGGGGGATGTTTGTGTAGAGTGATGTAACGTCTGCTGTAACGAGGGTGGTTCTGGATGGGAGAGGGGAGTGGGTCATATTTATTCTTTGGATATGATTCAGGAAGTCAGTTGTGTCTTTGATGTATGATGGGAGGGCTGCGACGAGGGGTCTTAGATGGTGATCTACGAAACGAGATATAAAAACTGTGGGGCATGCGCAGCCGGAAACTATTGGGCGTCCAGGGTTATTCTTTTTGTGAATCTTTGGGAGAAAGTATAAGTTAGGGCTTTTGGGATCTTTTGGGATGAGCAGTTTTTTTAGATTTTCATCTATATCTAGATCTTGGATGGCAGATTTAACTTTATGTGTGTGTGTAGTGGTGGGATCGTGATCGAGAGGCTTGTACGTTTCTGTGTCTGAGAGTTGTCGTAGTCCTTCATTAATGTATGCCTCCGTTGACATAATGACAGTGCACGAGCCTTTGTCTGCAGGTTTGATAATGATATCAGGATTTTGTTTTAAGTTTCTCAGTGCCTTTCTTTCTTCTTTTGTGAGGTTGTCACGTGGTTTGTGTTTTCTACCTTTGTTTACCATATCAATGATACCCTTTTCTACATTGTTGAGGTATGTGTGGAGTTCGGTGTTATTCACCCTTGGTGTCCAGGTACTTTTGGGTTTAAGAGATTTGGGAATGATTGGCAGTGCAGTGTTTTCATCACTGAGACTGTGTTGTTGGTTATTGTTACTGTCTGGGGGGTTGTTTGTATTTGTTTTCTTTGTTGAGAAGTGAGCTTTTAGTAGGGTGCGACGTTTGAACTCATCTATGTCACGCTTCAGTTGTATTTCATCAGCGTGTGGAGGGACTGGGCAGAACTTTAAACCCTTAGACAAAAGACTTAATTCAGCATCGTTTGGCCTATAATTGGAAAGGTTAACAACTGTCTTTTGTTTGGTATTACTTTCTTTCCAATATCCTTTTTTGTTAGCACTGTTCTTTTTGTCGCGGGCATTTCTTCTTCTTGACTGATATGCCCTCTTACGAAAATGTCTGTTCTTTGCTTTACCTCTTATTTCCACCCGTTGTGTATCCTGGGGAGATTTCGGGTTCGGCGTAACTTCTCCATTCGATGCTAATAGATTTATAGTCTTTGTATCCCTTATCCATTTGCTTTCTTTTATCATCATTACCTTTTCTCTGAGAACATCTAGGTAGTGTTGAATTGATTTAAATGTGTCATGGTAGACCTGGGGTGGGGTTTTGTTCCATAATTCTGTTTTCTTTGATGAAATCTGTGTCTGGGTCATTTCAAGCTTGGTTTCCATGACGTCAATACTTTCGTCTCGGAGGTCACAAGAAGCTTTCCACAGGATTGATTTCCAGGCATTGTTGGACGGGGCCAAGCAGCATTCTTTTTTTATTTGGAGGCCCTTTGGAATTATCCCGTGTTCCTTATATCGTTGAAGATACTTAATGTGGAGTTCCTGTTTCTGTTTTTTACGCATTAAGCCAAAGATGGTTTTGGTTAACGTGGTGGTTTCCTGGGTTAGGGGAGGGGAAGCCATCATATTAGTAAACAATGTCGATGTAGAGTTAGAATGTAAGAAGCCGGCCTGTTGTTTGTAGAAAAGGGTATCATTGATATGGTAAACAAAGGTAGAAAACACAAACCACGTGACAACCTCACAAAAGAAGAAAGAAAGGCACTGAGAAACTTAAAACAAAATCCTGATATCATTATCAAACCTGCAGACAAAGGCTCGTGCACTGTCATTATGTCAACGGAGGCATACATTAATGAAGGACTACGACAACTCTCAGACACGGAAACGTACAAGCCTCTCGATCACGATCCCACCACTACACACACACATAAAGTTAAATCTGCCATCCAAGATCTAGATATAGATGAAAATTTAAAAAAACTGCTCATCCCAAAAGATCCCAAAAGCCCTAACTTATACTTTCTCCCAAAGATTCACAAAAAGAATAACCCTGGACGCCCAATAGTTTCCGGCTGCGCATGCCCCACAGTTTTTATATCTCGTTTCGTAGATCACCATCTAAGACCCCTCGTCGCAGCCCTCCCATCATACATCAAAGACACAACTGACTTCCTGAATCATATCCAAAGAATAAATATGACCCACTCCCCTCTCCCATCCAGAACCACCCTCGTTACAGCAGACGTTACATCACTCTACACAAACATCCCCCACGCAGATGGAATACAAGCTAGCAAGGACGCCCTCAATAGGCGCAGTGAACCTAACCCACCTACAGACCAACTTATCCGTCTGCTGGAACTGATCCTGACACTTAACAATTTTCAGTTCAATAACCAGAACTATATCCAAGTGGAAGGAACTGCGATGGGAACACCCGTTGCGCCATCATATGCCAATCTCTATATGGGCACTGTTGAAGAAAAAATCCTTAAAGAACACAATGCAGTACTCCCCCAATCGTGGAAAAGGTATATTGACGACATAACTTTTATTTGGGTTGGGTCCCCACGCACACTTTCTCGATTCCAACAAACAATGAATTCAATCCACCCCAAAATCAAATTCACCTTCGAAAATTCCGACAATAGTGTTCATTTTCTAGATCTGAACATCAAACTTGAACAAAATACCCTTCAAACTAACCTATACAGCAAAGAAACGGATTCTCACACATTTCTCCGCCCCAACTCTTGCCATCCACCCCACATTTTCCGTAGCATCCCATACAGCCAGGCACTCCGTATAAAACGAAACTGCTCACAAGATAACACAACTGACCACCACCTCAACAACTTTCAAACCTATCTCGAAAATTCAAACTATGACCCCGAACTCGCCAAACATGGAATCGACCGTGCCCGCCAGGTCCCCCGGGAAACTCTCCTCAAGAAAAAAGAACGCCCTAAATCAGAACGCATCCCTTTAGTAACCACGTATGGTCCCGACACACATAACATCCGTAAAATCCTGTCTAATCACCATCAAACTCTACACCAATCAGAAGATATCAAGAAAGTTTTTCCCGACCCCCCAATAGTAGCATACAGACGTGCACGCACACTCCGTGACATCTTAGTCTTCTCCGGAGACCCCAAACAAAAACAACGTCATGAAAACACAGAACAGACCGGCTTTTATAAATGCCCTGCAAAAAGATGTATTCTTCACACACATGTAATAGAGGGAATGAAGTTTTCTAGCTCAGTAACTGGCGAAAATTCCCTGTAACCACAAGACTAGACTGTAAATCATCATGGGTAATTTATCTAATCACATGCAGAAAATGCAAACAACAATATGTGGGCAAAACAGAAACCTCCCTCTATACTAGATTTAGCAACACCCGCTCAGAAATCCGTAACTTCAACTCATGCAACTACAAGGTCCTCCCATACACAATCCATTTCAACCAACCAAATCACTCCATCAACGACGTACTCATAATGGGCATTGAATCTATTCACAACAAATCCCGTCAAACCATCCTCCATAGAGAATCCTTTTGGATCGGAAAGTTACACACTCTCAACCCGGAAGGCATTAATGTTGACCAATAACCCTTCACCCCGTATTACACACTCCCCACCCGGAAGGCATTCATGCTGACCAATAACCTTTCACCCTCACACCCGTTTACTCATTCCATACACTCAGCATGACGCCACATTCCCACACAAGCAAGACAAGTTTACAGGTATTATTTTGTACTATTTCTTTGCTCTATTATCTTATATGTATCGATCATTATCTGCTGTATGTGTCCTTATTATATTGTCTTGATTTGAGTTGTAACAACTCAGAACTCAGAAATGAACAACTGATACTGATATAGTTTACATAAGAAGTTCACGTACATTCGTATATAACCCACGCAACGTACGTACCATATGCTTTACTACATTATATTGATGGTATACTTCACCTGTATTGAATTATACTATATTTATATATATATATATATATATATTTTCCATTATACATAATTATGTTTTATGACATACTATAACGATTATAAATCGATGTGATAGTATACTAACGTATATCGTAGACCTTTTTCTGATGTCCTAGTTACTCTACACACATTGACTTAATTCAGAACATGCACTTACCTAACTGAAATGTTATCTATAATAACATACATATATATCATATAATTTATTAAACTGATATAGTTTACATAAGAAGTTCACGTACATTCGTATATAACCCACGCAACGTACGTACCATATGCTGTACTACATTATATTGATGGTATACTTCACCTGTATTGAATTATACTATATTTATATATATATATATATTTTTTCCATTATACATAATTATGTTTTATGACATACTATAACGATTATAAATCGATGTGATAGTATACTAACGTATATCGTAGACCTTTTTCTGATGTCCTAGTTACTCTACACACATTGACTTAATTCAGAACATGCACTTACCTAACTGAAATGTTATCTATAATAACATACATATATATCATATAATTTATTAAACACAATTTGTTAATACTTCTCTATAGATTCATGGAAAACCCGTTGATTTCATCAAAGACGGGATGAAGTTCTTAGTACTCTGAACCTCTATACATGGTAATTTTTTGTTCTCATTGTCTATACTTATTAATTACTCTATACTCTCAGTTTGAACACATACACATATATAAATGAATTGTTGTCACACTTTTATGCTGATTTTAAATATGTAATAAGCAATTATGGTGCTGATAGTTATTATAAAGATATATTTGGAACAAAGATCAGATACGTGCCGGGTAGTAGCAGTTTTACTAGAATAATGTGTTTAGCAGTAGAGAACGAGAAGTAGTTCATCACGATTTAATTTTAACATTAATGATAACCAAATTATAAGTAATCAAGAGTTAAACTTTACTTTAATTTATATATTTTTTATTTCAGCCATCATATTGTACTTATGTATTTTGTTTACACAGTCGTCCTGATGAAGATCTTTAGATCGAAAGCTTGATTGAATAAAAGAGAAGTATAGAAGCTACGGCCATTTCATAGTCCATTTCTTTCGCTGTATTCCATTCCACAACTATGAGTGACCGCCAGTGTTTTGCTCTTGGGAAATTTCTTCCACTATATATATATATATATATATATATATATATACATAATGTTCCACGTATTGGCATAGGCTATGATGATATCAAAATAAAGGATGACTGAAATGCATTGATTGCCAATTACAGAAATTTTATTCTCCAAATTTTCGGGGGTCCTCCCCCTTCGTCAGGGAAAACGTGAAGTGATTTCGACTGATAACAAACAATAATAAAATAAAAGCAAACGCAGTCTAAGCGTATATTGCAAATGCATTATGCGCTAGTGTTGCTGGGGTTAAAATTAGGCATTATGACGTAAAAGACGTCACAATGAAAAAGACGTCATAATTAATATGAAGACGTTTAGACTGCGAAAGCTGTACAGAGACAGAGACAAAGCACTTGGCATAAAGAAGAATGGTCATACCATAACAAAATAATATAAATTTAGAATCAAGTCTGAAAGCACTGTAAAGAAGGACGCAGAAGCAACAGGATTAACGGAAAAATGTGTAGGGGCTGAGCCACGCGAGGTCAGCCGCCTTCGTTGACGAGAGCCAAATGGACGCCACCGACCGGGAGGAACCCCCATATCGACCGCTTCACCGCCGCCGTCGATCGTCACCTCGATAACTTTCTTCGAGACATCAAAGAACCTCCACCAAATCGCCATGAGAAGGAACAGCACAATGCCATCAGATCCTTGAAAAACAACGCAGACATCATCATCAAGGAAGCTGATAAAGGTGGGGCCGTTGTCACTCAGGACACCGAGGATTATATCGCCGAGGCCCAACGCCAGCTCTCAGACGAGGATTTCTATTCACCTCTAACCGAAGACCCCACTCAAGAGTTCTATAAACAAGCAGTCGAATGCGTAGAGAACTTTAAAACAGTTAGCGAGTCTAGTAGTACGCTAGTGCCACAAAACCCCAGGGTGAGTAAATTTTATTTGTTACCCAAAATTCACAAACTACCTCAAATGGTAAAAAATCTTACTGGAGTACAGGAGTCTGGTGTCAAAGAGGTGATTGAAAAATCGAAGGAACATAGAATCATACCACCTGGCAGGCCTATTATCTCTAGTGTGGACTCCTTGATGGAACCCATGTCAAGATATGTAGATGCCAAACTTCTGACATATCTACCTCATGTCAAAAGCTTTGTGAAAGACACGACAGATTTCTTGAATAGGATAGGAACAGCACCAATCACACCAGACTCCACGCTCGTCACCATGGACGTTAAGAGCCTTTACACCAGCATACCCCATGATCATGGTGTAGAAGCTCTTCGCAGTTTTACTAGAATAATGTGTTTAGCAGTAGAGAACGAGAAGTAGTTCATCACGATTTAATTTTAACATTAATAATAACCAAATTATAAGTAATCAAGAGTTAAACTTTACTTTAATTTATATATTTTTTATTTCAGCCATCATATTGTACTTATGTATTTTGTTTACACAGTCGTCCTGATGAAGATCTTTAGATCGAAAGCTTGATTGAATAAAAGAGAAGTATAGAAGCTACGGCCATTTCATAGTCCATTTCTTTCGCTATATATATATATATATATATATATATATATACATGTATATATATAATGTGAAAGAAATTGCAAGAATAACGTTGCGTAGCTTAATCAAAGTCCCCCAGAGCTGTCCTCTACATATATATATATATATATATATATATATATATATAGATATCGAAGAAAGAGTAAATACTCAGGAGTTAAATAAAAACACCGCAGGAGCCCAAAATTTGGACTGACGTTTCGGTCAAAGACCTTTATCAAAGTAAGACTGAAAATAAACAATCTGATGCCAAAAAAAATTAAGAAGACGCATAAGCTGCCAAGATACAAATAATAAAAATACTAAAAGTAAGCTCGACGCATGATGTAAGCGCTAGGTAGTGACGCCACAAGAGAAGGAAAAGTTGGTGCGTAATTTCAAACAATAAGATGCAAAAATTTAAAAAGATGCATATAACCATGATACAAATTTAAAAAAAAATTAGAAAAGAAGCTGGATGCGTAAAGGGAGTGCTAATAAATGACGCAACAAAAAAATGAAAAGGGCAATTCAAAAAATATATAGCTTTCGGCTCCTTCTTCAAGTTTACTTGCTTCATCAATCAGAATGACACAAATAATAAATAGCAACTTAACAAAACTCAAGACAACTAAACAGAATTATCATAAAGCTGGCAACATAAATCAAGACGAAGTGAAATTAAAAAGATGTTGCTCGCCAAAACAGAACTAAAAGACAACAGAGCAGAATTATCATAAAGCTGGCAACATAAATCAACAGGAGTAAGTGGAATTGAAAAGATGTTAATCGGCAGGAGTAATTGTAATAACGAAAATGGAACTCAATAGAAACAAAAGTAAGCAAAGTAAACAATAACCTGACTTCTAAGATCGAAGTAAATGTGTTGTCTCGTGTGTAATGTCGGTGTAGCAATAATAGTTACATGTAATACGGACATCGTGTAGAGGGCGTTTACTAAACACATAAGGCAGAGCCATCCATACACATGGCTCTGAAGGTAAATGGGTGCTTCCGAACGGAACAAGGTAAAAAATAAAGGAGGAAGGGGGCATAGTGAAGTTCAGTGTTGAGGGGTTATTAGGCATGACAATTTTGGCTTTAAGACGATTAATATAGCTTGTACTCTCTATGCGTGCAATAGTCAAGTCAACTGCATGCGTGTCGTAGCATTTTCGTTATTATAATTATCCATTGTTAGTGGGGAGATGATCTATTGATCACCCCCCCCCCCCCCGACAGTATCGTATCTACGCAACTCCCCTGATAGCAGAAAGTGTTAAAACATGGCGTGATATTTACGTCGTGGTTTTCGTCTTTTTTACGTCCTGTAATTACGTCAAGAAGACGACAACTTGCACCAACGCAAGACGTCAAGAGGACGTCATATTTTGACGTCATCTCTACGTCTTCATTCCTCTTCCCTGATAGCAGAAAGTGTTAAAAATGACGTGATATTTACGTCGCGGTTTTCGTCTTTTTTACGTCCTGTAATTACGTCAATAAGACGACAACTTGCACCAACGCAAGACGTCAAGAGGACGTCTTATTTTGACGTCATCTCTACGTCTTGTACACTGTAAAAACTAAAGTGCTACTTTTAGGGGCATGTATAATGACTGCACCTGAAATGCTGTTTATAGCACTTGAAGTGTGCTAATTCACCAGCAAAAAAAAAATGTGACCGTGGCGAGCCTCGAACCAGGTTCCGCTGATTGAGAGGCGCTGACGTTACCGATGGACTAACGAATGCTTCTTGCAATCCAGTTTAGTCATGGGAGTCAAGTAGATAACATGAACTATGTGGTCTCGTAAATTCACTATGTAACAATATGATCTGCTCTAAATCGTACAATGTGAGTTAGTCTAGCGGTAATGCCAGCAATTCTCGATCAGCGGACCCTGGTTCGAAGCTCGCCCAAATCATTTTTTTTAGGAATGTTTAGCAGTTTATGGAGCCGGTCCAGCTCCCGTGAAAGTGCTGAAATAGCACGCTGTGTGCATTCAATAGCACTCTGAGTGCAGTCCCTATGCATGCCCTCAAAAAGTGCTATATACAGCACTTCCGTTTTTACAGTGTACAGATGACGTCAAAATAAGACGTCCTCTTGACGTCTTGCGTTGGTGCAAGTTGTCGTCTTATTGACGTAATTACAGGACGTAAAAAAGACGAAAACCACGACGTAAATATCACGTAATTTTTACCACTTTCTGCTATCAGGGTCACTGTAAGAAATACCCTTTCATTTGTTCCAACATAATTAAGTTGGTACAGTAGTATCATGAACTATACGTGACATGTAATTCGGAAAAAATAATATTGATATATTATTGTGTATTTCTTACAATTAGAAAATGGGCCTACATTTCTTGGTTGACTGAAAGTAGACCTTTCATGGAAAATTGGCATGAATTGCTTAATATTTATACCAATTTTCCATGAATGGTCTACGTTTATTCAACCAGGAAAATGTAGTTCCATAAAAAGCACGGGCGTAGACATGTATAATTATCCATTGTTAGTGGGGGGGGGGGGGGTCTATTCATCACCCCCCCCCCCCCCCACCACCACTGACAATAGAAAGTAAGACTGTAAGAAATACTCTTTCATTTGTTCAAACATAATTCAGTTGGTATTTACATGAAGTAGACGGCACATTTAATTCAAGTAATATTAAATATTATTGTGTATTTCTTACAAGTAGAAAATGGGCTTATATGTGCCTGACTTTTCATGAAAACTTGGTTTGGATTGTTTAATAATTATGCCAAATTTCCATGTAAGCCACTAAAGTTTGTCTTAAATTGGTAAAGCTTATTATTGTATCATTAGCTAATAATGTATGTTTAGGTAATGGGCTTAGTATTCTTTGTATCAGCCAGCCAGTCAGTACATTTTGTTTGGGTATATAAACATTTAACTTCGGGAGTAATTGGCAATCATTTTCGTCATGGCTATCATTCGTGGTGTACTCATTTCTTTCTACGCGGCTATATTTTGCCTCGGCGTTCCTGGCAATCTGCTTGTCTTGGCAGGCTACGCCAGGAAGATGCAAAAGACCGGCACCGATGTTTTCATCATGGGTCTGGCAGTGTTCGATTTTCTCTCGTCTGCAATCTCCCTCATCAAAGCCAAAGCATGGGAACCAAGCAATAACTATTGCAAATTTCAGTTCTTTGTCGGTGGCTGGTTTATACTGACACAGTTGGCACTGGCGCTGATTATTAGCATTGATCGGTACTTGGCCGTGTGTTGGCCCGTTCATCGCCGGCCGACAGTCCGCCTAGCAACCACTGCGATCATTTTCTGCAGTATCGCTACATTTGTGCTGTACTCGCCTTCTCTGAAAATGGCGCACTATGATGACTTCATCAAAGATTGCATATATAGGCAAGATATCAAATGGTTACTGGACTACGATAAGTACGTGACGCAGGCGTATCTTATTAGTATGGTCTCTCTTACATCTTTGTTTTACATCCGGGTCATCCACGCTCTGCGTCGTCAGTCTAAGATTCGTGCCACGCTTACCGTTCACCCAACTGCCATGGCAGAATGTCTACGAAGTAAGACGACTGGAACTGACATAGCTACCATCAAAGGACCAGATACAATAATCACGTCTGCCTTAAAAAACCAAACCCAGGTATTAGCATGTCCACTTCCTAAACAGGTGCATGAAGGAGAGTGGATGATTAACGCACGGGTGGATCACCAAAGTGATCATAACGCAATTGATGCCGTAGGCAACAAAGACCCGTCGAACTTGGCCAACCTTTCAGAAGTAGGGAAGTTTCAAACACTCACAGGCCACACCTCCCATCAGACAACAGATTTATCTGTCGAAAACCCAACCGATGGGTCCCAGAATAACACTGGGCATAATCGCAATGCCAACACAGTCGTCCGACTCTCGGAAAACAGACTGACCCTGATACTCGGTATCTTGACTGCCATCTATTTCATCACTCTGATCCCAGCCATTGTTGGCCGATACATCCCGATAGAGACCCGTCGGGTCTTCATGAACGGGTCAGATGTTCATCACACGGTGTATGCCATGTTTTTCCGCATTTTCGAAATAAACTATGTGATAAACGTTTTTGTATATTGGCGGCTAAACAAACGTTTTCGGCAAGATTGTCAAGAAATCTTTGCCCGAATCAAATTGGCCGTCTGGAAATAAAAATATAAATAGATGTTTACGTGTTGTGACCTAAAAAAGTGGGTACAATAAAAAAAAAAGCTGACAAGCAAAAGAGAGAGGTTTGAAGATTTTTTAAAGATGTTAATTTACTGCCCAAAAAGAAAAGCTTAGACAAGAAAAGTAAGCATATAATCCGTTCAGGTGATTATTTGGGCTGAAGAATTGGAAGGAAAGAGTAATAATACAAGGACTTTATTTTCTTTGTGGTTTTAAGATGTACCCCATTTTGTTGTGCCCCCTCCCCTCACTCATACATCCGCCACCAGCATTTGCTACGGCATGTATGTCATCTTTAGCGTAAGGCTTGGGTTTCCATTGACTTTTAAATTAGGTCTAGGGTGACGTGTAAATCTAGATTGGGTGTTTGATCCATGTATTATTTGTAAATAGCCACTCTGCAGACTATATTTCCCTAAATACAGCACAATGGGATTTTCTCAATTAAATAGCATACATGTATCATGTGTATATATTTATCAAAAGCAAGTCACGTATTCATAGTATTAATTGCCTAAGAGCAATCTAAGGAGTCAATTGTCGATTTCAGGCTATTAAGTTGAAGGATGTGATATTTATTTGGAATAACTTTAAAGGGAGTGGCAAGTCGTAATCCATGGGCCTGACCAGTTGGCCTGACTCGGGGAAATTCGGATACAATCAGGTCCAATCGTGCGCTACCGAAGGAATGTTATTGCCAAATTCCTCGCGTGATCGTTAACTCGAATCCCTACATACGTAACCGACCAATGAGATTCAAATACTGGAATAAAGAACGCGCGATCTTGTTTACTCAAATTTGGGTCAATGTGCGAACTTTTATTAGCTGCGCGATAAATTGAAGTCGCTTTGAACTTTGATCCAGAGAAAGGAGCAGCCAACTGTAAAACCGCCCATAGATTGCGACTTGTCGCTCCCTTTAAAGGGTTACGCAACCGGGCGGCTGTGGGGAAAGTCAGGATTGCGTAAGCCCCATTCACTCGTACACAAAGTTTGTGCGTAGAACGCCTCCGTTGGACTACTGGGATTATATTTCGGATTGCACGAAGCCGACCGAATCTCGCACGAGAGCTCGAGCTCAGGCGGAGCGTTCATGTTGCACAGCGACTAGTCTGTCCGAAGATTGAACCCCACGGGTCAACGGCATGATCAGCTAACAAGCACGGTGCCCTCTCGCGGCATAAAAAAGTTCACAATCTGCGATTGAGTATCCCTTTAAAATGTGTAAAATAAGTGTAAAATTTCCTTAATTAATATTCTTGAAATAATGCTCTGAATATTTAATTAGATTTTCACCTTTAAAAAAATCAATGCCACATAATATGTGTGCATCAGTAATTAATTTAGAACATGACAACTGCACCTGTTCATTGCAGCTGAAATTCCAGAGCACCTCTTTAACACATAGTCACGAATAATTAATGACACTGGATAGCAAAAGGTAGGCAGAATTGACAGGTGCTATGCACAATGACATTGTTGTGTTCTGAATTCAATTAATGCACACATATTTGGTAGCCGTGATTTTGTAAAAAAAATTGAAACTTTAATTAAATATTAAAGAGAAATATTGTAAGAGTATTGGACACTAAGAAATTAGTACTAATTTGACACCTCCGGACAGTATGAACATGTATGATTAGCAATATAACACACTACTGAACATTAAACTATTATCATAATATATTATTGGGCTTTGTTCTGCAAGCTTTATCAAATTGGTCTATTTTGCGATCTGATGTGCCTGTTATAACAGCTTTTCCATGAATCGTGCGAAGGCTTTTTATTATAAGCATTGTAAACCTTTTCATTACGTGTTTATGGGACGTCAAACGGTTCACAGAAGTAAAAATGTGGTCCTAAGAGTTGTCTTCTTTCTAATTTCCATTTCTTTTTTTCACATTTATAATGGCTATAAAACAGTGAGTTCCTTCCAAGTCCACATACTAATAAATCAAGATGAAAATGGATTACCGAGGATGTAATTGTCTTACAGTATTATGCATAATGCATTCTCTACAGAGTAGTCTTTCATTTCTGGAGATATTGATCAACCAAAGTTTAGCTCCTTTATTTTCTTGCTATCCATATTGAAATCAACAAATAACTTGAATAAACCTAAGCTTAAAAGATTAAAAATTTGTTTCCTCTTGAGACAAAAAATCAGGGTACAAATAGCATTAATAGTACGGAATAAACATTATAGCAAGAACTGTAAGTATAAGAAAAAAGTTCTATTCAATCTCATCCAATTAGATAATAAAGGCGAAGGAAATGGTTCCATTGTTTAGGGGATTACATACCATTAGGCCAGGAAATATTGATGGAAAATCTAAGTGTATGTCAAGTCGAAACATATCAATATAAAGGTATATATTTTCAGTCATTTTCAAACTATTGTATACAATTAAACGCACGATTTTGAACAAACGAATCTGAGAGACTAATCATTACTGTATGAAAATAAATCACCGTTATAATCCTCTTCATTGCTTTGAATTCACGCTAGAGACAGTTCATAGTTTTATTTGAAATCTTACCAGTTTCTCTGGCTGAAAGTTGTATGTCATTGTCAAATTCAATGTGCAGAAAACATGTTGAATCTTAATAATGCTTCATTTACCCTCTTATTATAAAACTTTGCATAGTCGCCTAAAGTTATAGAATTAGATTTCATTTGTACTTTGTGATAATTCATAGAAAAGTAAACGTCTGAGCAGTAAGCAACTTTTGCAGACGTATTTCTTTCAAACGGTAATGTTTAACAGTATTAAACAAATGATGTGTTTCACAGATTGTTTAATCTTTATTCAAATTTTGATTACAAAACCACATGCCCTTCCCCCAAATTGACTTTTAAACGATGGATGACATTACTCCAAAGGAATTTCTTAGCAAAAAAAAAATAAGGGGGGGGGGGGGGCGACTAGCTGCGAATAGTAATGAATAGTAATCAACAACCGTTTATTATCAAAACCAACACTTTGCAATCTGCTGCATTGCTGAGAATTCCGCTCGATTAGCATTATTTCTTACTTACAATTTTGCAAAATTTGTCTTTGTGATGGTTTGCGCCTAATTATCTTTCATAGCGTTCTAACGATTATTTAATGTAATTGACTATTTTGCTTGTGGTAAAATCGCGTTTTTATTAGAGATCTTATATTTCTTTATCTTATAACAACATTATTTGGGGTTCGTGCAATAAATATCTCTTGGATCGACTAGCATGTCTCCAAAAATGGGTAGTACGAATTATTTGTAACAAGCCATTCCGTTTTCATAGTAAACCACTCTTTTTAAAGTTGAATATTTTACCTATATTTATCAACTCTATTAAATATCAACTGGGAATTTATATGTACTCATATTGTAATAATTTGTTGCCGCCTTGTTTTAATAACCCTTTTCAGATGAATAACGCCGTGCATGAACATACTACTCGAATTTCAAAACATTTCAGAGTTCAAATTGGACAGACAAAATTTTCGCACTCTATAATTACTTGTAAAGGGCCCTTGACGTGGAATACATTTCCAAATTACATCAAAGATGCCAAACTCTAAATACCTTCAAACAATGTTAATGCAGGAAATTTAAATCACACAATTATTTATTACTGCTGTTGTTCATCTATTTCGGGTTTGTTGAAGGTGTTACATTTCTATTCGAAAAATGTTTGTATACTCTACAATGAATAATTAGTTATAAGTACTGTTTATTATTGTTTGGATTGCCCATTTTAAGCTATACCATATCTTCATGACAATCCATCCATCTTTCAAATGTATTTATGTGAGATAAAGTCTTCATAATTATTACTCTGTAGAAGGTCTTACTATTTCAGATATGACATTTGTATGTATTTTCATGTTTGCTCAATATGTATATCTCAATGTCGAAAGGGTGGGGGGGGTATGTTGTTCAATTAAATGTGGAAAGTAAATTAAAGTTCAAGTTCAAGTTCATTTTCTAGGTCTAAAATTGCTTATGCAAGTCATTGTGTGGAGATCTCTATGAGTGCACTAAAGGGGCAGGGACTCTTTATATGGAAAGTTCGTACGCCCCCTCCCTATATACCCTGTGGTGTAGCTTAGATCCATAATTGATAGGGTACTGACATCATGGGGGAGGGGGCCACCAGTCTTACTCGATGAATGAATGGAATGTGAATTTACAAGGCCGTAACTAGGGGAGGTGCAGCAGGGGATCCTATTATATTCTTTTCTCGCCTCCCTTTCCTGTTCCTTTCTCTCTTTTCCCGTTTTCACATTCGATTGGGGCGACGTGCACAACGCCCCCCCCCCCCCCACTGTCCTTTATTCGAACAAATATTTATACATGGTAATGTTTGTATTGTATTTACATCACCCGGGCTTGTCCAGGTACATTCCACCTCTCTCTCAGAAAGGGTTCTGTTCCTTTTTTTCAGTTACTGGATACGCCACTGTTAGGACAGGCCCTACCCACGTGTATGTCATAAGGGTGCGTGAGGGTGAGTGTGTAAATGATGGAAATGTATGGGGAAGAGTGTATTTTCCCAGTGTGCCTCCTTCATTACCCAAATACATCCCACTCTGACGTACGTTTTAGCAAATTTGAGAGAAAGATAAACGGCTCGTTGCGGAAAGTTATAGTTCGACGCCCTGACTGTTTTTCTGTTATTTGGACGCAATACTTCACTGTATGTATAGCAGGGGTGGGTGCATGGAGGGGGGAGTTTCCCCCTTCCCGCGCGAAGCGCGAAAGCTCTGACGTTTTATCACCATTTTTTTAGGCGAAATGATAGTTCGACGCTCTGGCTGCTTTTCAGTTATTTTGGACGCAATAATACTGCACTGTTTGTAACAGGGGTGGGTGCAGGGAGGGGAGTTTCCTCTTCCCGTGTAAAGCGCGAAAGCTGTAACGTTTTAGCACCTTTTTGGGCGGAATGTTAGTTCGACGCTCTGGCTGCTTTTCAGTTATTTTGGACGCAATAATACTGCACTGTATGTAACAGGGGTGGGTGCAGGGAGAGGGAGTTTCCCCCCTTCCTGTGCAAAGCGCGAAAGCTATATTTGACGTTTTAGCACCTTTTTTGGCGGAATGTTAGTTCGACGCCCTGGCTGCTTTTTCTGTTATTTGGACGCAATACTTCACTGTATGTATAGCAGGGGTGGGTGCATGGAGGGGGGAGTTTCCCCCTTCCCGCGCGAAGCGCGAAAGCTCTGACGTTTTATCACCATTTTTTTAGGCGAAATGATAGTTCGACGCTCTGGCTGCTTTTCAGTTATTTTGGACGCAATAATACTGCACTGTTTGTAACAGGGGTGGGTGCAGGGAGGGGAGTTTCCTCTTCCCGTGTAAAGCGCGAAAGCTGTAACGTTTTAGCACCTTTTTGGGCGGAATGTTAGTTCGACGCTCTGGCTGCTTTTCAGTTATTTTTGACGCAAGACTGCAGTGTATCTAACAGGGGTCGGTGCAGGGAGGGGAGTTTCCACCTTCTCGCGCGAAGCGCGAAAGCTTTGACGTTTTAGCAAATTTTAGAGAAAGATAACGGCTCGTAGCAAACCTTTTTTTAGGCGGAAAGTTATAGTTCGACGCCCGGACTGGTTTTCAGTTATTTGGACACAACATTTCACTGTATGTATTAAATAGGGATGGGTGCAGGGAGAGGAGAGTTATTTCCCCGTTCCCACGCGAAGCGCGAAAACTCTGACGTTTTAGCAAAATTTTGAGAAAAAGAAATCGGCTTGTAGCGCCTTTTTAAGCCCTTTTGTAAACGTTTTTTTTGTATATTGACGTTTTAGGCAAGATTGTCAAGAAATCTTTGCCCAAATCAAATTGGCCGTCTGGAAATAAACATATCAATAGATATCTACGTGTTGTGACCTAAAAAAGTGGGCACAATTTTAAAAAAAAGCTGACAAGCAAAAGAGAAAGGTTTGAAGATTTTTTTTAAGATGCTAATTTACTGCCCCAAAAGCTCTGACAAGAAAAAATCCGTTTTACGTGATTATTCGGGCTGAAGAATTGGAAGGAAAGAACAATGATACAAATTAAGGACTTAGCATAGACCATTAAAAGTTGCCGTTATTTCATATTTCACGTACATAGAACACAGACAGTACAATACACGCCATGAGGGGACCTCGGTGAAATCTATCAGGCCACGCCCGGGGGCTTCTACAGTCTCACATTTAGGATTACTTATTCAACTTTTAAGTTGCAGTGTATAGTCTACTATCTATTCCTATAACAAATCAGTGTAACTGTTAGTAAAACTAGCACTTTCCCTTAAAATGATATAATCCCGACTGAATTATCAAATGTAAACACGTATTCTTATTTCCATTACTTTTTTTACAAAGAAACTATCAAAATGAGCCGTGATAAAATCCCCATATAATTTAAAAATGCGAATTATGCAAATTTTCCTGCCTTAATCCCTACGAGTAGCGATACGTTGCAACGTATTTCACCGAGGTCCCCTCATGGCGTGTATTGTACTGTCTGTGTTCTATGTGCGTGAAATATGAAATAACGGCAACTTTAAATGGTCTGCCGCCAAGCTGTGAAGAGGCGAGAATGGTGATCGATTGTCATCGACGTTGCACCCATTAGGGTGCAGTTATGAACCCAGAGGGTGCAAAAATGCACCTTATATTGGGGTGCAAATTTTGAACCCCTATTTCTTAGTGTGTATGCTATATATTTAATTGAGAAAATGCCATTGTGTTGCATTGAGGGAAATATAGTCTGCAGACTATATTTCCCTAATTTCCCTAAATGCAACACAATGGCATTTTCTCAATTAAATATATAGCATACATGTATCATGTGTATATATTTATCAAAAGCAAGTCACGTATTCAGGGTATTGAATGCCTAAAAACAATCTAAGGAGTCAATTGTCGAATTGCTTTTTTTTCAAAATCAGGCTATTAATTCCGTCATTTAGTGTAGTTACACTTATTAGAGTATTAGGTTTTAAAAACATTTGACACTTTTGATCGTTAATAACTCAAAAGTTTTAACTCATATCAGATTGACGCTTTAAGTTCAAGGATGTGATATTTATTTGGAATAAGTTTAAAATGTGTAAAATAAGTGTGAAATTTCCTTAATTCCTGTTCTTTAAATAATGCTCTGAATATTTAATTTTAGATTTTGATTCAGCAGCGTTAAGCCGCCGCTGCGTCACATTCTTGTGTGCACTCTAACGGCCACATTCCTTGACGGATTTCTTTCAAAATTTGTATGGAGGTGTATCTTGTTATAATCTAGACACCTATTATTTCTGGTGATGTTGCCCCCAGTGTTCCGTCTTTTATATGGGAAAAGGACATATATTTGTGGATAGTTTGTGTGCGCTCTAGTAGTCCGGGGGGGGGGGGGGGGGGGGGCTCAACCTAGCTGGAAAGGAAACAAATTTTTATGTGCATGAATATAAAGATCGCATAGTCCGATATAGCGAATTGACCGTCTGGCATGTTCTATGTGGTGGGTGTGGCCAGGGGGGAGGTCACAAAGTGGTCCAAATTTGAGCTAGATCAGGTGGAAAGGAAACCCTTAGACACTTATATCAAAAGATTAGCCACAGTCCAAAGATACACAGATGACCACTGCCAGACGATTTAAGTGGTGAAGAGTGCCTGCCAGACGCCCTATGTTAATCCACCACCATTACTGAGCTAGATCAGCGAGGAAGGAAACCTTATGAAAGCTGTGGGAAATTACTCGCCAGATTCCAAAGATGCACAAATGATCACTACCAGATGATTTAAGTGGTGGAGAGTGACTGTTAGACTTTACTAATATTCACCCCCTATATTTGGGCGAGATCAGACCTGTGCACATGAAAGTTCGTGGGAACAAAGAAAAAAACAAAAGTAAGCAAACAAATTAGTTTTGGCCAGACTTACATAGATACTGCCAGAAATTATCTTGATTATATATTGTGGGATCTACTTGCCAGACGTCCCCCACCATCCCCCATATAAAGAATTATAAATGGGATTCTAGGCGTCAGACAAACGTTGTAAAACCAGCAAAATATGGTTGTTTTAACGTACGTAAGGAGTTTACTCCTATTAGTACCTTCTAAAAATGTGGATTATGGTTTCTTGTCATTGATAATAATTAAAGTATGTTATATAATTGACATTAGTTCTTGACTGCAATGGAAAAACTCCGTTAGGCCAAGTATTGTCGTTTAGTCAAATTTGGGCCGGTTCACCGATTACCCTATCTACAGTAGATAGTAGACCATTCTGAGGCCAGTTTTTGTGATCAACCAAAGTTTAGCTCCTTTATTTTCTTGCTATCCAACTTGAATAAAGCTAAGCTTAAAACATTAAAAAAATTGTTTCCTTCTGAGACAAAAATCAGGATACAATAATCAAATATAGGCTACCTTGCACTGAGAGGCTCCAGTTGAAATTATGGATTCGCTGAGGTGACTGGTATAGCACTATTTTCTGAGGGGCGCAGCCCCGAAGAAAATAGTAACT
Organism: Heliocidaris erythrogramma; assembly: GCA_025617745.1. NCBI lineage: Eukaryota > Metazoa > Echinodermata > Echinoidea > Camarodonta > Echinometridae > Heliocidaris > Heliocidaris erythrogramma. Next base: position 52,266,656 of record CM046862.1, read on the forward strand.
ATGCCAGTCACCGAAGAATCCATAATTCAACTGGTGCCTCGAAAAGCGTGCATGGTATATTTGATTTCTATCCTACCAGAGTAAGCTTAGATAGATAAACAATAATAAAACTAAAGAATCTAGACCTAGTCCTAGACCTAGTCTAGACTAGTATGAAATGTATACAACTCACCATATTTGCCAAAAAGTCACAAAAGATGCCTGGCCATTGACATGGCTTGTATTTTATTGTCTATAGTCTACTGTAGATCTATATCTACATGGCACAAATCCAACGATGAAACCATTTAAACAATGTAAACTTGAAACCTGAACTTTTCCCCAAGTCAAAAGAGAGGCTAATAGACCCCTTCTCGTAAGGTGTAGATTTACGTGGCACTCAAAATCCAACGCTAGCGCTGGTACGTGGTCGACTCGACTAGTGGAGATCAACGTGCATGTAGGGTCATCTGCACTTCACTACGCGCATACACTCATACGTACATTGAACATTATGAGTTATAAAACGGGTTCAAGAATGCAGCCATCCTGATTGGTCAGATAACACCACGTGACTGTGCAAAAATAAAGTGATAACATACAGCAAAAGGGAACTGTTGCACATGTAAACATGTAAACATGTAAACATAAACATGTAAACATTTATGTAGCGCAGACTATACGACTCGATTTTGCTATATTTTTTTTTTTTTTTTTAAATGATATTTTATTTCCTTCCTCATCATACATGAAATCACAAAACACAAGTTTCATAATACGTATATAAATCAATAATATCAATTTAAATCATACCAAATACGTTTCTTTTAAAATTAAATCTTTACACATCTTTAGACAATTCATAATACTGATAAAGAACAAAGTCAAAGTGTAACAGGTCATATATAAACTTTTTGATGAACTGATGTTTAAGATTTAAAACTTCATAACTTAAATTTATATATTTTGATTACTCATTAACATATTTGGAGAGAAAAAAAAAATATGAGGAAGGTATTAAAAAAAAAAAAAAAAAAAAAAACAGCAGTATCCAGCACACATCTGCACCATTGACACCCAAAAACCCTTCTCGTACCTCCCCCCCCCCCCCCCCCCCCCCCCCCCCCAAAAAAAAAAAAAAAAAAAAAAAAAAAAACAAACAAAACAAACAAACAAACAAAACAAAAACAAAAACAAAAACAAAAACAAAAACACACTAACTACGGAATGGATTGGGAGGCTGCCTGCTCAAAGTGTTCCCATTTCCCCAGATGGATTGATAAGGTTCCCCTACCAATTGCCAGGTCTTTTTCTTCTTCTCTATTTTCAAATAATTTTTTTTAATTTCAATTGGATTTGGAGGTACCCCCTTCTCTCTACCATGAAAAATCATAAATTTCATCAAAATTAGAATGTGATTCAATAATTGCTCCATTTTCATGTCAGTCCCGTTTATTCCAATATGGATCTGTTTCCAAGATAATTCCTTCAAAATCGGTAAATTAAGCATATCCGCACATTTTCCCCATAATCTTTTTATTATATTACATTCGAAAAATAAGTGCTCATATGTCTCATCCAAAATATTGCAATATGAACAGAGGTTATTCGTTCGAAATTTAAATTTATATAAATAATGATTTGTGTAAACTATTTTATATAGTAACTTAAACTGAAACTCTCTCAATTTGCTATTTAATGTACACAGTCTTGGCTGCACAAAAATCTTTTCAACATCTTTAATTGTAATATTATAAAATTCCACTAAGTTGTGACATGCTGAGCTAATCTCTATATTCTTCTTAATTAAAGTTCTATACACCATCTTAGAAGTTATCTCTTCAAATTTATAAATTTTCTTCGCAAATGTTATTTCTAAACTGAGACCGCAATGAATAGATTTCCTTATCGGCTGAGTGTTCTTTTTCCATTCATGAGGAATTATTGAATATATTTCATTAATTTTTGTAATTTCTTCTTTACCTAAACCGAGAGTGATAAAATTTGCCTCATTCTTTAACAACCCTTGTTCATCACATATGTGGTGGAGTCGATATATATTTTTCAAAAAAAGGTTTTCTTCAAACAGAGTTCGGTCGTCTATCCGAATAAATTTATTATTGTACAAAATTTCATTTCCCCTATACCTCTCTTCTTTTTTAACATAACTTTCCATTTCCACCCATGTTTCCAGTAGGCTTCTATAAAAGTTAGGCAAAATAATGTCCACTGCATTTTCCCAATAATTACAATAAAAAATAAGAATACCACCAATCGGTCTCATTAGAAATTTAAAATATTGTTTCCATTTTATACCTGGTTTTCCTGTGACAAGCCTTTTTATCCACATAATTCTCTGTGCCTTAACAAAGACTTTGAAATCCATCATTTTAAGCCCGCCATTTGGATAGTCTAAATTTATTATACTCCTTTTTATTTTACTTCTACCTCTCCACAAAAAATCAAGAAATATCTCTTCGATTTCACTGTATACCCAATCTGGAACTGGCATTAATGATGATAGATATATCAACTTCGAATAGCCATATATTTTCATTAATTGAATTTTTCCCATTAATGTTAAATCACGTTGTTTCCACCATGTAAATAATTTTTTTATCTTGCTCAGTATTTCTTTGAAGTTCATTTTTTCTTTGATATCGTCATGTATTGAAAAATGAATCCCCAATATTTTAACAATGTCAACTTGTTTACCAAACGGAAATGAATGTGTGGATAGCACTGGACCTAACGGTAGAATAAATGTCTTGTCATTGTTTAACTTCAACCCTGAGATTTTAAAAAATCCTTCAAAAATATGCTCAATTTCCTTAAATGAATGAAAATCTCTAATAAAAAGCGTTATATCATCTGCATACAGAACTTGTTTTATTTCTGTATTTCCAAAAGTAATTCCTTTAACCTGATGATTATTTCTTATCATATGAGCTAAAATTTCAATACACAAAACAAATAAATAAGGAGAGAGTGGATCTCCCTGCCTTACTCCTCTTTCTACTTTAAAATAACCTGTTGATGTACATCCATTTATAACACAACTTTCTGTATTAGTGTAAAAGATCTTAACCCATTTACAAAACATTGGCCCAAAATTAAATGACTTTAATACTCTATGTAAAAATGAATGCGATACCGAATCAAATGCCTTTTCAAAATCAATGGCTGTCAAAAAAGCGCTTTCTTTACAAAAAGAAGTATGAAAGATCATGTCATCTATTATTCGTAATGCTTCACCAATGTTCCTATCTTTAACATAACCCAGCTGATCAAAGCCGACGATTTCCGGTAAAACTTCTTGTATCCTGTTTGAAAGTATCTTAGAAAGAATTTTATAGTCAACGTTTAACAACGAAATCGGTCTGTAGTTCTTAATAAACTCTGGATCTTTCCCATCCTTATGTAATAAAGTAATAACAGCTTGTCTTTGAGAGGCTGATAATTCCCCCTTTTCAAGAGTTTCATTAAAGGATGCAAGAACTAAATCTCCAATTACTGGCCAAAATTTTTGATAGAATTCGACACTTAAACCGTCATTACCTGGAGATTTGTTAAGTTTCATACCTTTAAGTATTTCTACGCATTCCCTTTCTGCAATCGATTCCTCACATAGCTTTCGTGATTTATTGTTTAATTTTGGTAGGTTATTAGGAAAAAAATCTAAAGTGTCATCTTCCTGTGTTATTATTATCCCATACAGCTGTGTATAAAATAACTTAATTTCTTGAATTATCTCTTTTTCATTAGTAGTAACATTTCCATTTACATTTAATTTCTGTATTATACTTTTTTTTCCATTTGACTCTATTAACTGGTTAAAAAAAGATGTACTGTTTTCTCCACATTCAGACCAAGAAGATCTTGATCGTACTTTCAAACCTTCATTAAAGTAGTCGTAAAGTGAGCCCAACTGTTGCTTCTTAACTCGTAGATTTTCTATAATATCTTTGTAATGTCTTTTATCAATCGACAATAAATCTTCTTCTAAATTTTTAATATCTTCTTCCAATTTTCGGATGTTAATTTTTCTCTCCTCTGCTTTCTTCCTTGATATTTTGATTGTAAACTTTCTTATTTCCATTTTCGTATAATCCCATAATACTCTCTTATCTTTAATTTCTGCTGACAATTTTCCTTTTAAATTATTAATTTCTTCTCTCATCTTCTTAACGTATTCATTATCAGTTAACAAACTATTATTAAACTTCCAATAAGACCTTTTTTTTTTTTTTGCTAAACTTTTCTGGAAAATCAGATAAACCGCTGAGTGATCAGGGGCTATAGAAGGTAAGATATCACACCTGGTTGCGAATTGTTCAAAGTTTTTTGATATAATCCAATAATCTAAGCGACTTTGCATAAATGGGTTTTGCTGTTTATACGTGTATTGTCTTTTGTCTTTATTTTTACATCTCCATATGTCAATTAATCCAAAATTTGCTATGAACTCTTCTAATTTTTTACTGAATCTTGTCTCCTTCTTTGACACTTGTCCAAAGTAATCCAAGTTCGTGTCTCTTATGACATTGAAATCACCACCAAGTACTACCGGACTCCCTTCTTCATTATTTCTATGTAAAATTTGACTTAGATCATTTAAGAATTGTATTTGAGATTTTTCATCATTTCCAGTGGGGAAATAAACATTTCCAATGAACACTTTCTGTCCTTGTATTCTACATTTAATTAAGACATATCTACCATTTCTGTCTACCCAAGTATTATAAATTTCAGTGTCTAACTTACTATCTATTAACACAAGAACACCTCTTCCGTGGCACGTACCATGACTGAAAATACATTTTCCACCCCACTCTAATTGCCATTTCCCTTCTATGTCTGGCGAACTATATGTTTCTTGTAAAAACACTATATTAGCTAATTTAGTCTTACACCAATTAAATATTCTTTCTCGTTTGGTTTTGTTTCGTATTCCCTTAACATTGAGTGTGAGAAACTGACATGAAAATACAGTTGATACTTCATCCCTCATAACGTGAAAAGGGTAACAATATCAATCCACGTAGGAAACAACCCCCGATGAAGAAGCAAACCTCCCAGCCTGTCAACCTAAGGAAAAAGAATTCGGAATAAAGAACATAATACAAAAAACACTTATCTAAATACACCCACTCATCCACACACCCTCCCAGCTGCTTAAAACAGCACATCCCCGTGTAAAAGAAAAGATAAAACAAAAATTTCCCGTCCGCTCCTCCCCCCCCCCCCCCCCAAACCAACCACCGCATTTCTTCCTTTAACAACGTCTACAATCACGTTCCTTCAATTTATAAGATTCTTTTCCAATCATATTCTTATCTCTGATGTGATTTATCCATATAGAACTTCTCCCATTCCGGATCATTTGTGATGATTATTACAATAAATGAGCAAAAATTAGTAGACTCATTTAAATACTAACAAGTATAGTGTTTGAACAACTCAAATAACTCATTGCCTTTGAAGGTCAAGAGATTACATAAACAAAAATACCATTCCTTTTACATCTTAAATGTGAATTCCGATGACTGAGTACGATCTCTCCAACAAGTGAGCTCTCTGCCCATTCCTATATATAAACAGTTGAAAGCTTCGAAGAATTCAGTACAATACTCCTCAAATAATTATTGATCAGTTGAGGTATACATGCAGATGTAAAAGATTTAACTGTTTCAACTGTTTACGAATTTCAACTTGAATAGGCCCATTCGAACTTCATTTCGGGGAGAGAAAAGCCATTGTTTGCTTTGTGACTTCTGCTAAACCAGATCGTTTCCAATTTTATAAACAAAGGAACCGCCATACAATAACAACTCCATTTTTATTCATTCATGAATGTCACAGACTCATTAATTACATCATCATGAATTGAATACCAATGACTAAAATATTCCGAACTTAACTTGAATAACAATCATCGTCACCCTGAATATAGACATTTCCATTGTTATCTCATGAAAATGGAACGTACCCAGCACAACTAGAGATCAATCATGAACAAATGAACCTGTCCGATCAAGAAACTCTTTTGTACGCTGTGTTAAAATGAATTCCTTACCTAAACTTGTATAAATAATTAGTGTCAACAGAGTTCGAAAAGAGTAAGTAAAATCTCTGCCCTTTCCCTTTGTAGTAACAATTGAAATCTGATGGATTAATTAGAATACCTTTTTTCTTAACTGGTCAATTATGCATCCACCATGGGCGCCAATCCCCACAGGAATTCCATTCCACCTGAACAGAAACCCCCGCGAGGACCGGCGCCCATGGCATCCTCTAACCCTATCCGATCTATGAAAATATTGAACATAAAGCGCTCAACAGTTTCACATGGCTGGGCTCGTTGTAAGGGAAAGAATAATATTCTTGCTCATACCATTCATTGTCATTACAGAGGTTCAAATAACAAACTAATATTAAATGAACGTAATTATCCATCTCTCCTATTTCGGGCATTCTTTATATCATCTTACAAAGTTGGTTGTTAAGGATCTTTTGTGGTCACTTCTCCCATTCCATCAAAACAGTTAACCCGTCTGATCGTGACAATCTCCGTTGATATACTTGTTAAAAAAGTAAGGAATTCATTAGATAACATACTTTGCACTAAATATCAATGTAATTCGAACTGCACAGGTGAACTCTCTACGCTATTCCTTTATGTTAATAATTCCGATGATTCAACCTCAATACTCTTTAGATGAACGTTTAAAACATGCACATTACCCTAGGAAAATATTTCATGTTTCAAACATTCACGAACTTAACTTGAATAACAATATTCAATCATCACGTTACTGTTGCCATTTTCCATTGTTATTATCAGTAGCGGATCAAGTCAGGCAAGACACAATACAATTCCGGAGGCACAATTGTTTGTGCACAATGGTGTGCCCCCCAAATGCACTGCGTCCCATCCGGTCAGATCCGCCTCTGTTATCTGATTGAAATACCACCTCACTCGGTAGTATTCAATTACATCTAAATTCTAAAACGGATATTGTGCGCATATTAAATGAACCAAATTACTCAATCTCAAACCACTCTCCGGCATGCTTTATCTTGTTTATATATTGTTCAAAGAAACAATGCCTGGTGACTTCTCCCCTGACCAGATCGGTCAAAGTATTACATAATTAACAATAGAAACCATCCGATCATGACAATCTCTATACATGCTTCATGAAAAGTCATGAATTCATTGGGAAGTTACATAACATTGCATTAACAAAAATTGTCAGTATTCAAGCGCACCAAATGAACTCTTGCATTTTGCCCATAGTGACCATTGAAAAATTCTATGAATTCTCGAAAAGATCACCACAGAACATTCTATGGATAAAGGGCAATGCTCCTCTTGTTATTCAAGGCATTTGTGCACCTCACAAAGATCAACCTGTTTCAAACATTCACAAACTTTAACTCATCAACGTAAATAGGCCCATTCAAACTTATTGTTGTGAAGGTTTACCATGTGACTTGTTCATTTCAAATCTGTTCAGAAAAATTGTCAGTATTCAAGCGGACCAAATGGAACTCGCTTGCCTTTTGCCAACAGTGACCATTGAAAATTCTATGAATTCTCGAAAAGATCACCACAGAACATTCTATGGATAAAGGGCAATGCTCCTCTTGTTATTCGAGGCATTTGTGCACCTTACAAAGATCAACCTGTTTCAAACATTCACAAACTTTAACTCATCAACGTAAATAGGCCCATTCAAACTTATTGTTGTGAAGGTTTACCATGTGACTTGTTCATTTCAAGTCTGTTCAGAAAAAGGAAAAAGAAATATAAATAAAAATAAACCCTGCCCAATCATGATCTCTCATTCTTTCTCCATTCATTTAAAAGTTGCCACCTTAAAACGGCTGTTAATGACTCGTAACTATTTTAATCTTTCCTTTGTTATCTCATTGTTATGAAACATCACCCCTTAATATTTCTTGAAACTAGAAGATTCAATTTGATCAAAATGCCTACTATTATTATGTACCTAAGATGAATGATGAATATTATCCATCTTAACATCCAAGGGATTCCATAGTGTTGAAACAGGTTGTTGAGAAACTTTAAAAGGTGACTACTCCCAATTCCAGATCGACAGAATATTACAAAATTAACCCAAAAAAAACTCGTTCAATCATGACCATCTCCATTTATATGCATGCATACATCGCTATCAAATTGTTAGATAATGTATCAATGCACTTATTATTCAAACTCACAATACAGTTCCTTTCCTTTTGTTACATGATAACCATTGGTAAAAAAAATCTATAAAGTTACGCCAATACCCTTCAAATTAATGTTTTTAACCTTCTCGGTGTTCATGCACTCAATATAGAAAATATTTTTTTTCCCCACCTTTCCGTTTTCCTTTTTTTTTCTTCTTCGAATTAAGCAGATTTATCAAATAATGTACTTAGTAATTTCATCACGATAGTTCCTCCTCTTTCACACCTAACAATCTCTAAGTATATATAAAATTAATAAAACAAAGTTTGATATCACGTGATTATATCCAAGTATATATGAAATCAATGAAACAAAGTTTGATATCACGTGATTGTATCCCGATGATCCAGAAATCTAAGTATCATTTAAATATTCCTTGAAGGCTCTCCTTTATCTTCTTTCTCCATGATGACTATATTATGTAACATTAACACCCCTTAACATCTTGTTCTCCTTTTTTCTCTATTATATCACAATTATTCTTTTATATTGGTTACTTCTTTTCAAGTTGAAACATTTCGTTCTTTCTTTCTTCCTTGATATCGATCTCTTTGCTTCTTGTCCATAAGCTAATTTCTCAATTTCCATATTACTTTCAAAACGTTAATTGTTAGAATAACGTATAGGCTAAAAAATAAAAATAAACTACTAGAAATTCAAATGTGTCATTATACCTTCCATGTTTCTTTTTTTTCCAAGTCAATTTTGGTATTGCGCACTTTAAAAACTTATAAATCAATCAATCGAACCAAATCCTATTTATAGTGCCTAAAACCTAGTAATTAAATGAAACATACAGAAACAAGGAAATGCCTTGTGTCAAGTAGGTCGGGATGTCGTTACAAACGATCTATGATCTAACAATTTCTTTTTAAAGTATACGTTCATTTTAAGGTCATGGCCTTTATATATTGAAAACTTCCTCTGAATGAAGCAGTTTTGTCAAATGATGTGCATAGTATCTCTCACAGTCGTTCCTCCTTCACACTTTACTATTCCTTCAAAAACTGCTATGTTCCCATATCAACATCTTTCTCAGCTCTGCATGTTAAGGAACCTAGCATTAAAACATCTAGTTCTTATTTTAATTTAAAATTAACACCTATAGGGTACAAGGAATGTCATTTCAAAACTGCAAAATAAGAAATCTCAGACTAGGTATTTAAACCAACATTCCTTTTCGCATATAACTAGAAATTTCAATTATTCAAGTCAATACTTTCTCTTTTTTCTAATCAATCATGGACCAATCGAACCAAATCTTGTTTTAAATGCTTAAAACTTAGTAATCTAATGACCTATCCAGAATTATCATTGAAAGAGCAGAATTTCCTGTATCCAAATAGGTCGGGATGTGACGTTACAATGATTTAACTCATCTATCCTAAACAAATTGAACTGTATACCTTTTAAGGTCATAGCCTCAGTCTATTCAAAACTTCCTATGAATGAAGCAGTTATATCAAATGATACACTTAGTCATTTCATCACAAAGGTTCCTCTTTCACACTTCACAATCTCTATTCTGTATCATTTTCCAACCAAGTATATATGAAATCAATAAAAAAAAGTTTGATATCACGTAATTATATCCAGATGATCGAGAATTTTATATGTTTTACACGCTATACCGTATACGCTATCGATATCGCGATATCGATCGTCGCGCTAATGTCAACAAATCAACAAATCAACAAATCAACAAAATTACAGCTGTAGCGCTACCGCGGTCGGATCGTTGCAATTCAGTACCGAAAATGAAAGTTTAAGTTTAATTTTTGACGATAGAAGCGTGTAAAAAATGGCTGTATCTTCGAATCTCAGTTTTGCACCTCTCACGGAGGAAGAACTCGACGATCTAGGCCTACTGAATGGGAAGGATTCCAACAGTACGAAAAGAGCAGTGAAATTTGGATTTTCAAAGCTTGCCTTGAACGTTTCGCTAAACTCAGTCGCACGGACCTATCCACCACCATCAGGCTAGGTGAGTAAGTACGATAAGCTGTTATTGTTGAGCCATATGCAGGCATATATCAGAAAAGCGGATGGAACGGACAACACAAAGAACAACTGTACCAAGTGATTCCTCCTCCGAGTCCTATTCCTACTAGTGTTAGTACTAGTCCTGTTCCTACTACTTGTACTGGTCATTGGTGGTACCTTGTCTTCATTTTCAGGCTTCAATATAAGCTCAAATTCGAACATGCTCAGCCAAGCTCAAGGAAGTGAAAATACATCGGTGAACCAGATTCAATACCACTTCCATTACACATTACTAACAAATAGGTCTAAGACGAGGCCTAAACGTTGTAAATAAACATGTGCAGGCCTATAATACGTTCGCAACGGTCTAGACTAGGCTAGGCCTAAACATTGTAAATAAACATTGTACGTTTGCAACACTAGTCTAGACTCTAGGCCTACTAGTACTAGTAGTAGTAGTAGTACAGGCGGCCTAGCCTAGGGCTACATCATGTTTTGCTGAGCAGGATTCACGCATGGGACATGCCATGACAGTTTGAGGTAGGCCTAGGCTAAGTGAAAGCACTAAGATTGTAGACCCGTTTTATAAAACTGTTAATACATGGTTGTGAGGTCGTGCATTAGTGTGATCCGGCAACACGCAGGTTTTTATCGTGTACTTTACACACTCGGCTACGCCTCGTGCGTTAGGTACACCACGATAAAAACCTTTGTGTTGCCGGATCGCAATAACACACTCCCAACCATGTATTAACAGTATACTAGCGGCTCTCTCAGCCATCTCTCAGCGCTAAAGCAGAAACATTACCGCGATATATTGTCGCGATATCGATAGCTTCGAAATATCCAGAAAAACAAAAAAGTGACGTCATAATATTTTTATATCGAAAAATATACGGAGGTCTGACGTCACGCGATATCCATTTTTTCTTCATGGTGAAAGTATTTTGTGTCACGTGAGACATTCCTGGCAAATCTTTCCATGAGAATTTTATGATGTAGGATATAAATAGCATTATTAGCATAAATAGTATACTATTATTACCTGCGCTAAAAATGACAATTAAACTACGCGATATGATTGCGTTTTAAGTTTGCACGCACCAGATGTACGCGTACACGCAGCTCAGCCGTGCTTTAGAGCCTTTTTGACGTGCGTTAGTGCTTTGGTTTTGCACCGTCACGTGCGGTTATTTGACCAATCAGGATGCCTACATTCTTGAACACGTTTTATAATTTGAATTTGGAAATTTTGTCAACTTTTCATTCCGTTTCTTTTGAGCCAAAAGATGGATAAGGAATCCGTGAGATAGTAGAAAATTTAAATTTTCGCCAATATAGGGCTTCATCAGGATATTATGAAATTCATTTGAAAAGCATCCAACATAAAAACGCAGTGCACTAAAGGATAGTCGCGCAATCAAGCAAAGCAGGAGGGTGTAGTACAAGCAAAAAGAAGAAGAACCTGGTAGAGATCGATGAAAAAACACAAACACACTAAAAAACAGCAACAACAAACAAACTAACAAAAAGAAGAGAGAAAAAAATAAGAAGAAAGTTAAGAAAGAGAAGAGAATGAAAGAAACAGAGGTGACATAAAGGTGGAAGAGTGAGGGGAAAAACCCCCAGAGAGGGTGAGAAAGAGGGGGTAAACAGGAAGAAGGGATGGAAAAAAGAAAGATAGAGAGAGAAGGAGAGAAAGGATGGAAGACGATTCGCAATGAGTAAAGACGAAGAAAGGGGGAATTGAAGAGAGTAGAGAGGGAATCAAAGTATTTAAAAAAGAGAAAGATATAAAAGAAGAAAAAAGGAGAGAACGAAAGGGAGAGTAAAACGATAGACGGGGATAGGGAGAAAGAGAGAGAGAGAGAGTTCAATTAACACCCTGGTTTTTGCAGTGTTGTCACGACCTTACTGGAACATGTTTCTATAGCAACCTGATAAAGATGATAAATGATTCAATGTTGCCGCATTACACAAGGGAGGTGGCAAAGTAGCTGGCAGCAGCTAAATTATTTGCATTTCTACTGCAAAATACCGAGCTGACTATCGCTCAAGCTAGTTGGCTTCGATAAAATAGGTGTGTCGACTTAATGAAAATGTCATCTTAAGAATTTCATGGTGTCAAAATTGCTTTCCTAGTTTCCAAGATTCAAGATTCAAGTTTTGCTCCGGGACGGGATGGGAAAACGTGAAAGGCTGTGATTTCCGTGGATGCCGGGCCATATTATTATGCTAGGTTTACATTATGTTCCGCGGCAGTCACGTTTCAGGCCACTGTGGACAAAACGGGATGGACGTGAGACAACGCGGCCACGGCAGACCGACGGTGCGGATGAGAATAGTAGGCCTTCGTAAAACGGGGTGAACGCAATAAACGTGACAGTACGTAACATGCCGTAACAAAACTTGGAGGCGGTCCGTAGTTGGACGGGAAGCATGTGTATTCTCCGGCATCTCTCAGACCTTGATCAGAAACGTGAGGGACCCCATTAGAACTCGACGGGCCGGGAGGGAACGTACTAGCATCCGAACCGTACTAACACCCTGGTTTTTGCAGTGTTGTCACGACCTTACTGGAACATGTTTCTATAGCAACCTGATAAAGATGATAAATGATTCAATGTTGCCGCATTACACAAGGGAGGTGGCAAAGTAGCTGGCAGCAGCTAAATTATTTGCATTTCTACTGCAAAATACCGAGCTGACTATCGCTCAAGCTAGTTGGCTTCGATAAAATAGGTGTGTCGACTTAATGAAAATGTCATCTTAAGAATTTCATGGTGTCAAAATTGCTTTCCTAGTTTCCAAGATTCAAGATTCAAGTTTTGCTGTCCATTCATATACCTTGTGCCTATTAAGAAGTGTTTGTGAAATACCCATTGTTTTGCTCTCCCCGAGTTTATTATTTTGACGTTGTCTGATTGCTTGCTATTTACTTGCTTTGTCAAGTTTGTCACCGTAAACCCGTTTTTTAACGACTCAACGGAATGCAGACGATCTTTATGTTCTCTTTTGGAAAGTGAATAAAATATGGTAAGTTTTATTATTTTAAATTTGTATACGACCCATAAAACACAGCTAATGAGACTATAAAAACGCATGTTTATTGCTAGCACGGTTCTGGTATATTTGCTCTTGGAGGAAATTCGTGACTGATCATGTTATGTGAAGTTCATAATGCTACGCTTACATTATACGTTCCCGGCGGCCACGGTAATTAGGGAGCTTACGAAACGGGACGGGAGAGTCTTGTTTTTCAATCAAGCTAGGTAAAACTGGACGGCGACGCACTGCACAGTGTTCACGCCCTCAATCGTCAGTTATACAACAACAATACGGTTCCCGTCCCCCACTTTAGACCGGACGTTATTTCGCCCGAGAACCGTCCTGAAATCAAACAGGACGGAGAGATACTGGAAGTCGCGCATGCGCATACGGATTTTTCGCTCAACTGCCCATCTTCAAAGGCTCCCGTCCTGAAATCGTAAGCTCGTTTTTGCGTCCTTCGGGACGGGAAGCGATTGTGGGCGTGAGCACTGCAATGCGTCGCTGTCCACTTTTTCGTAACTTTGAAAAACAAGACGGGAGAGTGCGAGGACCGTCACGGTCGGTCAACTCTCCCCCCTCTTGTTGCTCTCCCGTCCCGTTTCGTAAGCTCCAATCACGTTTCAGGCCACTGTGGACAAAACGGGATGGACGTGAGACAACGCGGGGGGGGGGGGGGGGGACGGGATCCGGGGAGTGGGTGGGGGCATTCTAGTATGCGGTAAGGTATGTACCGTAGAGAAGACCCCCATTTTTACGTTCAAATTTCCGTTCCAAAGCATACCATTTCTTTCTTAATGAGAAAAAGAAGAGTTTCGGCCGTTCTGGCCCGCCCCGGCCGGTTTCGAAGAATATCGTTTCTGGTGAAAAGTTGAAAACGAGTTCTGATGATCCTTATATTTCAATAAAAACCAGTTCCGTAGAATCATATTTATAATGGTAATCCAGTTCCAAAGACCCCATTTTTCTAAAATGTTAGTAGTTCCGAATACCATCCTTTCCATGATGCGCTCGTTCCAAAGCCCCCCTTTTTTCGGGGGGGGGGGGGTCGAGTCCCCCCTTACCACCCCCCCCCCCCCCCCTCCGGGACGGGATGGGAAAACGTGAAAGGCTGTGATTGCCGTGGATGCCGGGCCATATTATTATGCTAGGTTTACATTATGTTCCGCGGCAGTCACGTTTCAGGCCACTGTGGACAAAACGGGATGGACGTGAGACAACGCGGCCACGGCAGACCGACGGTGCGGATGAGAATAGTAGGCCGTCGTAAAACGGGGTGAACGCAATAAACGTGACAGTACGTAACATGCCGTAACAAAACTTGGAGGCGGTCCGTAGTTGGACGGGAAGCATGTGTATTCTCCGGCATCTCTCAGACCTTGATCAGAAACGTGAGGGACCCCATTAGAACTCGACGGGCCGGGAGGGAACGTACTAGCATCCGAACCGTACTGCGCCTTTGAGCCTCCGGGAATCAGCAGCCCCTTCCCCCACAGCCCGTCATGGGTACCGTGATAGACCGTGAGAAAACTTATCAAGACACACCAAAACGTGAATACGGAGGGGGAAAATGGCCAAAATCCCACGGCGCACATCATTTCGATAAAAACGGGGCAACCATAATGCAAGTTGCTTGTTGACACGATGGCTTGGAGGAGTAACAAAGCCTTTGTCCAAACACAATACCGGTTGTGTTTTCAAAGAAAGGGAACCAGGGGCGGCGATTTCCTGTCACGGCCGGGGAGGGGGGGGGGGGGGGTGGCGAGTCTGTGATAGTACAACCCCCCCCCCCCCCGAAAAAAAAAACACAAAGAAACAAACAACAACAACAAATACAACAACAAACAAACAAACAAAACAAACAAGCATTCTGGCGGATTCCTCTGGAAATTATTTTACGTGGTCACTTAGCGACCGAGCAAGAAAATGGGGTTGGAACAGCTTTTTTAGAGCACTTTCGATCACACATGCAAATCAAAGCGTTAGCAAAAAAAATTCTCATTTTTCGGGGTGGGGGGGGGGGGGCAGGATAACCCCCTCAAATATATCAAGGGAGACTGGTCTCTCGTCCTCTTGAATTTGCTGACCTTGCAGTAGGTCCTAAAGTGGGAGGTGACATATTGTCCATTATAAAACACAGGGGAATCTCTGCTTAAACATACAGTGTAGAGATCTGCAATAGTACTAGTATGCGAGAGAGAACAGCAAGAGCCTGAACAGGTTGTTTACTGACTATTTGCTTTACGTCTTTTTCAGTCTTCAAAATTTCCAGGGGGAATTACGAGGATACCAAATACTCTGTATATTATATATATTTATGTATGTTCTTATTTATTACCCACGCCGATGAAATCGGCAGGGTTATATAAAGGGCTCCGTATGTTTGTTTGTTTGTTTGTTTGTGTACAAGATAACTAGAGAACGGGTTAACGGATTTGCACAAAATTTTCAGGGAATGTTCGGATAGTGACAGGAAAGAATCGATTAGATTTTGGTGATGATCGGTAGACGCTTGCAAATTCTGTGTAACCTTGTATTTTTGACCCCATAGGTACCCACGCCGATGAAATCGGCAGGGTTATGTAAAGGGCTCCGTATGTTTGTTTGTTTGTTTGTTTTTTGTTTGTTTGTTTGTTTGTTTGTTTGTGTACAAGATAACGAGAGAACGGGTGAACGGATTTGCACCAAATTTACCGGGAATGTTCATAAAGTGACAGGAAAGAATCGATTAGATTTTGGTGATGATTGGTTGACCCCTGCAAATTCTCTCTGACCTTGAAGTTTTGACCCTGTAGTAAAGTATAGCAACTTCAGTTCAGATAGTGACAGGAAAGAAACTAGAAAGTTTGATGACCCCAAACTTCGCCTACCGATGCAGAAATATTTTGGCCAATCAAAACATTCATTACTTCGTCTCACCAAAAATCTATTTCAGGTTTATGAATTTTAGAAGACCATTATTTGCCATTTCACTTCAAATCCGTACGAGCCTGCAATGAATATTCATATCTATTGTTCCCTGCCAACGTATCCCAGCAACAGGGGATTTTCCGCGTGCTTGAATGTACTGCGAAATCGAAAGCGGCTATCGCGCGCGATACCTTTTTTTATCTACAACTTCATTTAGATTCAGGCTACCCTAGGCCTAGCACGTCTAATTTCTCCTCTATTTCTTATCTTCTGTGCATTCCAGTTTATTTTCCCCGGTTTTTTCCACTTTGTTGTGGAAGTTTTTGTGATTTATTTTATCCTGGTGGACGGGTAGTACGTGATTTTAATTGTTTTCGGTGAAAATCTGGTGAGTTTCTTCGACGTGAGTGAGTCTATCGCACTCGCGAGTGTTCGCGTGTGTTGTGAATGGGCTGTGTGGTTGTGAGAGTACGGTAGGCTAGGGAGTACATAACTATACACAGCGCTGTCGCGAAGTGACGGCGTCTGGTCGGGCTAGGGAGTACAGTGCCTGTGCCTGTGGCTGTGTAGTAGGATTAAACTTTTTTCTTTGGGTTATTACGGTCCTGTCATTTGAGATTTGAGTTAGTTTATAACTCATTTATGTCTGTTTGAGTGGATTTCGTAGTTGTAAAATATATACAAAAACTGTATGTATTTTTTTTTTTAATTCGTGTGGATTTGCAAAATTTGGTGGCTGAGGTTCGCCGAATGTACGCCAGTATACACTTTGACTTTGTTGATGGGTGGTGACTGAGCTGAGTGAGTAAGCTCTGTGCCTCGCATGCATGTCATTTTGAAGTCGAGGTCCAACTTATTTTGTTGTCATATTTATTTTATCCAAGCCCGATGAAAAAAAAACAACAACCCCAATTGTAATGTAAAGATAGAACATGAATACATTTACTAAAACTGACATGACTGAACACTGAATACAAATTGTTAAAAAAAAAATTTCCTCACCACGCCACGCTCTCTGACATGTCTAATCAATTACTTTTAGGGGAGGGATGTTTCAATAATAAAATATCTTTTTCAGAAGAATTTTTTTCAAGGGTGGGGACACACAAAGTTATGACCTGGATATGGCAAAATTTATTGGGGGGGGGGGGATATGTGCCTCTTGTTATCCCCTTTGAATGGCTACTGCTTACAAAAATAATCGCAACAAAACAAAACATATATTGGGTTTACTTTTTTTTTATACACGACAGGGGAACAAACCAGTAAAAATATATCTATTTCTGCAGTTTCGAGAATATTAGCGCCGCTAAGGCGTGGGTCTGCCGCCTTTGACGGCCTTTCTAGTTATTAGTATAGTATTGCAACTACTCTGTAGCGCCGCTAAGGCGTGGGTCTGCCGCCTTTGACGGCCTTTCTAGTTTTTGTTATGAGTTTATTTTCATGATTTTGTTGACTATTATTGTTACTTATTATTGCTATCAGGGTCTCATGGAAGACCACCAATATTGGTGATAATGAGTCAAACTTTTTAAATATCAGAAATAAATATATAAATAAATAAATATTTACGCCAGTATGCATCTAGTCGCGTTAATGATGCACACACGTCTGTGCTATCTTCTGAGATTTAATAGGGGAGACTCATGACAAGCTGTCGACACAAACCGTTGTTTCTTGTTATTACATATTAGGAGCATGACAAGAAACTCGTCAATGAACAGATGAAAGAAAATAAGCCTTTCCGAATTTCAACAACCGTGTATTAAGCCTAAAAACAAGCATGTTATAGGACATTTTTTTTCTCTCTTCTTCTAAATACAGGCCGAGGAACGAGGTCTACGTGTTGTGCAAAACATCAGCTTTGCATTTCTATTCCTCGGTATGTAGTACTTTGATTTCATTTGATCGTAATGGTAAGAGGTGTTGGCTAGGAGGCCTCATGCATTTATGAATGTACTGATTAATACTAAAAAGGCTAATCTGGGTAAAATGGCATATTATTATTATTATTATGAATACAGGTTTTCCCGGTCAAATTCATCAAAACAGCAGCCAAATTGATGCACAGTCGCTCGATTTCATTTGAATTTCATGTTCATCAAGCTCAAAATTTAATTGCCTAAAATGAGCATTCAATTTGATTTGTAGGGCAAGCGACCGCATACCTTCATCATGCAGTTTGATAGAATGAGCATTCAAATTAGAATTTTACCCAATGAACATTCAAATTCACGGGATCTACGGATTACGAACATTTGGAAATTCGATTTCATCAACAGGCAAGCGTGTTCGCGATTTAAGCAACGGGGGGGGGGGGGGGGGGGGGGGTCTTTTTAATGTCATTGTGAAAAAAACGTGAGAACAAACTTGCTGTTATTGTTATTGTTGTTGTTGGAGGCTGTTGTCAAAAAAATAGTTTCAGACTTGTACCCCGTCCCCTCCACCTTCCAGGTCTAGAGAATCCTGCATTCAGCACTCATCTGATGCTCTTGTTTTGTATTTTCCTAAAGCCTTATTAGTATCATCAGAGGCAGACAGTTCTTGTAAAGACGGACTAGGTTTGAATTACACCTTACCAATGTTCGACGAGTGTAAGCCGAAAGAGCACCCGAATGGCAGCATGGTACAGACCATCCCAAAGCTCACCCTTGCTTCTTATGCTGATGTTAGATGCCCCAGAAGGAAGAGTACACTGGGGATACCAACGGGACAAAGGGTGTGCAGATTCCCGGGTAATAATGATGCATTAGATATGGGCAGAGGGACCGGCGTGGGGGGGGGGGGGGGGCTTTCAAAATGCCCCCGGCCCTTGTTAGATAATATCATCTTCTAAAAGATTATTGTGAAAGTTGTAACAAAAACATTTTGTTTTTCTATTTCGGAGTTATTTGTATTTCATGATGTTGTTGATACCATTCATTGCTTATTTTCATGATGTTTTTGATACCATTCATTGCTTATTTTCATTGTTGGAAATGGGCAGAAATACTCTTCCATGGGAATGAAAGAATAAATAAATAAATAAATGTTTTATATATATATATATATTGTATACACCGATATTGGTTCAGGAAGAATAGTCCACACCCATTTTTCAATAATATTATCAAATTCTACGACGGTATTTGCCGCCAACGTCACGGAAGAGGTTAACAAAACTTCAAGAGGGGCATTTGTTAAGTGTTTGAAAAGACTTTTAGAAATACGACCATGTTGAGATATTTACGACTACCATTATTTCCTTGGTTGAAACAATGCAGCCCAAATTATTTTTAATAGTAAAAGCAAGGAGGTACTAGGCAAGCTTGCCTAGTACCTCCTTGGTAAAAGTGCTTCACTCTTTAAAATGCGTGGTAAAAAAATGAACCAAACGTGGTCAATTTTTACTGCCCGTTTGCGTCGTCTATGCACAAACCCGCACGGGGTCAATTCGACCCCGTTGTGCAGGGTAATACATGGGTACGCATGACGCATGCGCGGCACGAAATATATATAGTTCCATGAAAAGTCATCGGTTTTTAAATTGTTACTTACTAAATCAATGAATTAAAGGGAAATCCAACTTTATTTTTTTCTATTCGTATTATATGTAGCGTAAACTTGCTGATTAGTTTGATACCAAATTTATCAGAATTGGACAGCTATGAAGAAAGTTATAGATCCCCCAAACACGTGTTTCGCCCGTCGTCTGCTGCACATTAGGGCCGCCATTTTCAATGGACCCCCGCAACGAATGACGTAGGTGCGAAGTGCAGCGGTAAAAGTGGAAGTCATATCTCGACCAAATATACGACATCTGCAGAAACTTTTCTACTTTTACCGCTACAGTCCTTTTCTGAAAATGTTCCGGTCTCTCTTTCGGATTTGGGAACTTGTGAAAAGATTCTACACTCCTGAATTTCCCACTTCTATTCCGGCATGCAAACGCTTGACAATTATTATACACCATGATTGCTGGATTTGCTGCTTCCAATGCACAGTAAACAACGGCCACCTGACCACTTTCGCCTGCTGCGCATGCGATTTTCAGGCCAGTTGTCCGCAGATACAGCATCCGTTAATCAATAATCAATGCTTCTACTTATCAAGCCGATTACTAGATTCATGTGCAAAACATGATTATGTTGGCATATTTATTCCTGTCGGATAGTGCACTGTACTTAGCCATGCATCCTACCAGTTTTTGCGTGGTCAAAATGACCACGCATATTCTGGTCATTATTACTGCAGCAAGATCATTATACTGTCGAATACAGCCGCGAAACGTGGTTGAGTAAAGTCGACCACGCAATATCCTCCCACGCAATTTTGAGAGTGTAATAATAATAATATTTTGTGAACAATTTTCCCATCGAGAAATGAAGTTGGAGGGTGGCAACGCACTGTTAATCTTGATAACGAGGCATTTGGGAATATTTTATGAATTATTTGTTAATTTGGGCGCCAAGCAATGTCACGATATGAACAAAAACGTGCTTTATAGAGTGACTTGACTTCAGATACTTGAACAAAACACAGGGGATAATGTAGAAATGTATAGATAGTGGGAGGGGGACATAGTTTCCGAATAATTTCTGAAAAAACAAGACAACACACAAGTTTTTTCATGTTAGATGGTAATTCTCCCTAAAAAAAAATCTTACAAGCAAGGACAAAAAGTAAGAACGTTGACACATTTTTTTTTAATTCGGGGAATCCGTACGAAAATCTCATGGCCTCCTCCATCTTCCGCCAATGTAAACTAGGCAAAAGTAACAATTTTCAAACTGATCACTTTTCAGGAAACTACATTTTTCGTACCGCGCAAGCGTTCTGCGTACGCGTCCGATCCGGGCAATAGGCCTGTTTAGTGTTATGCTAATCTCATGCATATCCTCTGCACGGTGAGAATCAGGCAAGCTTTGCGGATAATTATTTCTAACTCTGTGCGAATTATAATCACTATTTCTTCACCCCCCCCCCCTTTTTTTTTTTTTTACATTCTTCGATCCCCATACCTGGAACTAAACGTTGATAATTTTTCTGAAAGCTATCAGGAATTGTTTTCCACTCTGCAAGTCAATTTTAAAAAACTCAATTAAACTACTTCCGTTGTCAAACCATTAAATAGAATATTACCTTTAAGGAAGGAAAATGATTGATATTCAAAGCAGTTTATGTGTATACACTGATGCAACACCACATTTTGAAGTATTAAACACATTTAAAAAGCTTAGAGTGACAGTAAACTGAAGCTCATAGATAGCGCCATCTTTCAAGAGGATTTGATAAGTGTATGTGGTCAATTCCAGCGTAACGGACATGACATTCAGACAGTTTTTTGTAATTCAAAACATCACACAATAGAATTGGCAGTCTCCAAACAATTTGTATTGAGTTTATCAGACACATTTAACTATCAGGGATATACTCATGAAATTTCACATCATTTTATTGAACGGTTGTGGAGAAAATGCACTCGTTGTGAGCGTAACGGACATGACACAAAATGGACAAGGCTTTTTAACCTACTTTTTATTATGAAAATTCCTGTGAGTTTTGGGATAGAATGAACCTGGTTTGGGTATTAATTAAAACTTAAAATCATGCTGTAATCATAAATTCATGTTTGAGATTAGTTTTACATTGCATTCTTTTTTTATAGCTCAGAATGTAGCGTAACGGACATGACACATTGAGCGTAACGGACATGACAGTTTTGTCCACTTTTTGTGAGCGGACATATTTGTTTTATTACGAGATATGGCAGATATTTTATTGTTCATATAGTAAGGTTGAAAGATAGGGACACACATCATAACTGGTATTCTGTACTATCTCATATATTTCTGTAATTTTAGAAGGGTTGGTTTTTCAATGTTTACACAAGATATAAAAAATAAAGCAAATTTGCTTCTGCACCAGCTAGCTACAATTTATGATACATTTTAGTTAATACTACCCTCCATACCAAAACAGAACAAATTATTAGTTGATGCTATGGTGTTTTCTCCTTTATAGGCTAATATTTCTCAGATAGTATTAATATGCTAGCGTAACGGACATGACACCCTTGTGAAGTGAACCATATCTTCACTTCTTTCTTTCAAAAAAACATTTGGCATAAAAAAGACAAAACTAACAGCTCAGTACTACTACCAAATGTTAAATAGAAACACATCTAAGTTCTTTTTTGCAGGTTTTAGTGATCTAACAACTATACTACAATGCATGGAATATAATGCTTAGAGTACCACAACAACATACAACAGAGTAGAGCACGTCTCAAACTTTGAGGCAAAGAAAACTTAATGAACCAGACCTGATCAAAAGTTTGAACATATCATGAAAATGTCCTGAATGATTCACATCAGTTTTAAAGAAAGAAAGTTAACTACATGTATCTGCAACATGCACTAAAGCAGTTCCACAAAACCAGTGTCATTATGAAATGAGGTCTTAGTTATCATGGAAAAGTGCTAGGGAGATGGCCAATAGTGGAACTGCATTGTCTTGGCTTCAGTAATCCACTATGTAAATAAACAGGGACATACCTGCTGCTGCATGTTGGTCATCAATCATGATCAAGATGTTGGAATGGGATTACATAACAGGGCTAGCAAGATCATCTGAAATCTACAGACTTCCATGGGTAAACTGGAAAATCTGCTTGTTGTTGTGTCTTAAATATAACAAGCAGATTTATATTTATGAGTCACTAGTATCTAGAAACATCCCACTATCCTCAAGCAATTGAAAATAATAATCAATCTATTAAATGGAGCCCACAATGTGGTTTCTGCCACTTGTCGTATATAAAGTGTCATGTCCGTTACGCAAAGTGTCATGTCCGTTACGCCATTTGCTTGAAAACTGACAGTGGTAAGGAAAAATGGTTGCTACACATGTAAGGGGATTTAGTTCTAACATAGAAACTGAATTTACAGTAACCAAATACAAATTTCCTGTTGGCTATGAAAACTTTAAGTGAAAAACGTAACGGACATGACACTTCTAATGATAAAGAAATCACACAATTTTGAGGATCAATGCCTCGAAAATTGATGAATGATATAAACATTCATTGTGATTTTCTGTTGATATGTACACTGAACTACTGTTTAAAAGTTGAAGGAGACCTCCAGTAGATTTTAGGCCTTCATTAGAGACAGGAAGAATAAACTCTTCAAAAATAGCCACATTTTTGTGTTATTGCGATACATCATATTAGATTTTCACTGGTGGAATAAAATACGAAAATTTGTCAGTTTAATGATTTGTCTATTGGAAAATGAACATTTATACATTACTTTTCAAGAATATTTGAGAGTTTAAGTGCAATTGCAAACTTCATTTTTTTACTAAAGTCAACATTTTTCATGGAATTGCCCATGTGCCTCTCCTTTTCCCATCATGCATCATTCTAGTTTGTAAAAGCTTAGAAAGTACCTGCACACAATTTTCCACAATGCCAAGTCAAAAATAATAGTTTTAAATATATAATTTGCCTATTATCCAAACAAGCTGTTTGTCAAAATTCAAAATAAAATTCAATAAATTTTAAAATTATAATGCTAATTTAGCAATCACTGTAAGAAGGCGCTGTTCAAGTTCTATCATTTTAATGTCATTCTAATACACAGAAAAAACAGCCTTCCATTTATACCCATTCAAGAAATACTCTTTGTGTCATTATCATTTGCTTTACTCTTTAAGGACTTCTCTGTCTACTAGTACTGTATATAATTATATTCTTCCTGTGCTTAACAGATTGCGACAATAATCTTTGTGACAACGGCTGGTGTGAGGAGACTGTGAAAAGCTATGAATGCCACTGCTCGACGGGATTTCAAGGAAAACATTGTAATGAAAGTGAGAACACAGTTTCTCATCATTTAGTGGAGGATGGGGCGCAAGGAAAGATATCAAGTAAAGCATTTAAGGGAAAAGTAATTTAATAATGGTATTTAAAATCTCTAGAATAAATTATCAATATTTTGTTTACCATCTCTTGTATCATGTGATAGTTTATAGACTTGGAAAATGAATCTTTTTTTTTACTACGGAAGAGCGAGGTCATTATTATCTGTCCAAACTTCGTGGAGTTTTTAGTTATTATTTTTATTTTATTTTTACACTTCCCTCTTTCCTTTTAAGTAAATTGAAAGTGGTTCAAGAAAAATAATTTTCTATTCAGTCCCTTCATTTTCTTGAATGTGTGTAACATAATGTGCGCCCAGTTGTTATACAGCAGCTCCGTCCACATTCTCTGTCATTATAAGCCTGTTCGTAATTACAATATCATGCGCATGTACAGATAAAGGTCATTTGTACAGAGTGTAATAAATTGACCTTTATATGCTGTCATTTTCTACCATCGATCTCTATGGAATACCCTCCACGATACGCGCACATCAGTATGAGTTTACATGTAGCCCGTCCACCATAACCATATAACCAAAACAAATGATCGTGCGCAAACTGGATCAAATTGTTTTAGGGTCTTTTGTACCATGTACTAATGACGAACTAGCTAATTGTAATGCTTCTCCTACATCCATTTCTTCTTTGCCCGTTTTAATTTGCTTCTCCATTTTTCTACAATTCATTTTCGGTTTGTCTCTATATTCTCAGTCTCAACCCCACCCCCCTCCATCTCTCTCCCCCCCCCCCCCCTCGCTCTCTCTCTCTGTCTCTCTCTCTCTCTCTCCACACCCCTCTCACCTCTTCCCTACCCTTCGACCTTTATTTTTTTGTTCCCCTACATTCATTTCCTACTGTCTTGATAATATGACTACACCCTATTTTCGTGCTGATGATGATATAATAAAACCTTTTTTTGTTTCCATGTCAACTTGTTGGAAAGAATCAAGAAACATCACGACCACGTCCACAGAGGTCGCAACATCGACGACGGGCATGATGGGTGTAACAGAAGGATCCACAACAATCTTCATGCCAACAACAGGTGAGCAACGAATATTTTGTGAATCATTTCGAAAGAGATATTAATGATATACCCCCCCCCCCCTCTCTCTCTCTCACTTTCTCTCTCTCTCTTTCTCTCTCGGTCAACTTAATTTAAAACCTTAAACTCATACCAGGTAATGTGTTTGCTATTTCTATTATATTTATTTTAAAAAGAAAATACCCAATGTAAATTAGGAATGGTGGGCTAATAACACAAAAAACCTTTCTAATACCCCAACCATTTCCGATAATACAGGCATTGGGGGGAGAGGGGCTCGTTTTTCCGAAGGTTTGTAATTCCGAAATGCAAATTTCCCATAGAAGACGGTTCGTACTTCCGAAAATGAAATAGGGTTCATAATTCGAAGCACATTATTTTGATTCATTTTTACGAATTTTCGTTATTCCGAAAATGAAATAAGGTTCATTATTGCGAAGGTTCGTAATGTCGAAAGTGAAATAGGGTTCGTAATTCCGAAAATGAAGAAGGGTTCATAATTCCGAAAACGAAATAGGGTTCATAATTCCGAAAAATGTAAAAAAAATGTTCATAATTCCGAAAGTGCGATAGAGTCCGAAGTAACTTTTCGGAATCTGAACCTTCGGAAATATGAACCTTTTTTTTCATTTTCGGAATTACGAACCCTATTTCCTTGTTTGTAATTATGAACCTTCTGAAAAACAAACCTTCGGAATTTTATTTTATTTTTACACTTTTCCCTCTTTCCTTTTAAGTAAGTTGAAAGTGGTTCAAGAATAACAATTTTCTCTTCATTCCCTTCATTTTCTTGAATGTGCGTAACATAATGTGCGCCCATTTGTTGTACATCAGCTCCACCCACATTGTACCTAGTATAATAAATTGAGCTTTACACGCTGTCATTTACTACCATCGATCTCTACGGAATAAGCCACTTCGGGGATGCAATCTGAGCATGAGCAGATAAAGGTCATCTGTACCAAGTTCTAAAACCCACTGACACTAATATTCGATATGTGCTCATGAATGTCATGTAATCATTATTCAATTATGCACTAATGGTGCATTCCATGATATCCAGGTGGAAGTATTCTTTTTAAAGGGGGAAACAAAAGCTATTTATGATGCACCTCTATCACTCCCAGAGTTATTTTTCTGAAGTGCACATAAAGGGACCCTCCATGTCTAAAATATCTGTGGATATTTGGGGTCATTTGTGCAATCTCAGTACCATGCGCTAACCCCGAACTGGCTTATACCCTCCACGATACGCGCACACCAGTATGAGTTTACATGTAGCCCGTCCACCAAAACCATAATCAAAACAAATGCTCGTGCGCAAACTGGATTAAATTGTTTTACGGTCATTTGTACGGTTTCGGTTTGTCTCTATATTCTCAGTCTGAACCCCCCATCTCTCTCACTCTCTCTCCCTCTCTCCCTCCCTCTCTCGCTCTCTCTCTCGCTCTCTCTCCCTCTGTCTCTCTCTGGCTCTCTCCCTCCCTCTCTCGCTCTCTCTCTCGCTCTCTCTCCCTCTGTCTCTCTCTGGCTCTCTCCCTCCTCTCTCTCTCTCTCTCTCCACACCCCTCTCACCTCTTCCCTACCCTTCGACCTTATTTTTTGTTCCCCTACCTTCATTTTCCCTCACCCCTCACCCTCCTCCTTCTCCCCTCTCAGTTTATATGTCAATAGACTTTTTTTTTTATAATGCAATTAACTTTGGAGAGATATGTATCAGTAGAATAACTGGGGGGGGGGGGGTTGCTATCATCACTTTTCCTACTGGATAATATGACTACATCCTTTTTTCGTGCTGCTAATGATATAATAAAACCTCTTTTTTTGTTTCCATGTCAACTTGTTGGACAGAATCAAGTAACATCACGACCACGTCCACGGAGGTGGCAACATCGACGATGGGCATGGTGGGTGTAACAGAAGGATCCACAACAATCTTCATGCCAACAACAGGTGAGCAACGAATATTTTGTGAATCATTTCGAAAGAGATATTAATGATATATCCCCCTCTCTCTCTCACTCTCTCTTTCTCTCTTTCTCTCTCGGCCAAGTTAATTTAAAACCTTAAACTCATACCAGGTAATGTGTTTGCTATTTCTATTATATTTATTTTAAAAAGAAAATATATTCAAATGTAAATTAGGAATGGTGGGCTAATAACACCAAAAACCTTTCTAATATCCAAACCATTTCCGATAATACACGCATTGGGGGGAGAGGGGCTCGTTTTTCCAAAGGTTTGTAATTCCGGAATGCAAATTTCCCATAGAAGACGGTTCGTACTTCCGAAAATGAAATAGGGTTCATAATTCGAAGCACATTATTTTGATTCATTTTTACGAATGTTCGTTATTCCGAAAATGAAATAAGGTTCATTATTGCGAAGGTTCGTAATGTCGAAAGTGAAATAGGGTTCGTAATTCCGAAAATGAAGAAGGGTTCATAATTTCGAAAAATGTAAAAAAAATTTCATAAGTAACTTTTCGGAATCAGAACCTTCGGAAATATGAACCTTTTTTTCATTTTCGGAATTATGAACCCTATTTCCTTGTTTGTAATTATGAACCCTTTTTCATTTTCGGAATTATGAACCTTCTGAAAAACAAACCTTCGGAATTATGAACCTTCGGAAAAACGACATGTATTGCACTGAATTATACATGATATATAGCACTGAGGTCTGTCACATCATACGCTCCTGGCGCCCCAACATTATTACCCCGGTCATAGCGTAGTGGTCAAATTATCAGGTACCTATAAACATCTGGGTGGAGAATGACAAATGAGGATTGATCTCTTGGCAAAGAACATTAACGTTAGTGCCGGGCTGGGATTCGAACCCTCAGCTTTTTCATCCAGTGTCAAGTAAATGCACCACTATACCGAGACACCTCCATATTTCCGTAATATATTCCGTTTAGAATCCTCGGCCAAGATCTTCGTAACAGATAGCATCGGGAGTAGGTTGTTTGTTACAGACCTCCGAGATGAATTCAATTTCACTATGATTCCGCTCTCCTCACGGCCACGTGATATCTATTATGACACGATGACCCGGAAATTATACTGGACTGATGGGAATGACAAAAGAGTGTACCGTGCATACTATGTGAATGGTATGATTACGAATAAGGAGGCTGTCACAACTAAAAATAAAGCATGTAAGTAGATAACACTTGCTACCAATATCAAGTAAAATTACATGTATTGCTACAATACAATATCAAATTTGCTCTCAACCAATTAGGTACAGGATTTTAGTAGCTTATATCAGTGATCGGAACGTGTTATTGAATACAAGGAAAGTGCCTAAAAACCGCCCCTGGGCCTCATCTCATACAGAATTGCGGCGATTGATTCGAATCGTTCGCAACCTCTTCATACTGTGTATTATAGATAGGGGATGGTATATTTGAATAAAGTACTTGCGCTTGATTGGAATCAATTACAACTGTTTGCAAGACAGTCATCTGTATTCCTGCTAACACTTCAAGATAATAGTTTGATGGATAATGAATTCACGCGACAATCCCCCCCCCCCCCCCCCCCACACACAAACAACAACAAAAAACAAAAGCAATACGCAGCTGTTCAATCTACAAACAAATGATATCTGGTCGACAAAAACAATTGGTAGAAAATATTCAATAACAGCGAAATGAGCATCTAAAGATTAGTAAAGCGAGTTAGCCGTCCTGACAGCGACAACAATGCTGGAAACCTAAAATTTGGATTTAAAAAAATGACATACCTTTGAATTCTCAACATAAACCTATAAAGTGCGAGAAGGTCTTTTTTCAAATCCACTACAACTCCTCCATTCGGAGGATACAATGAACTTGTTGAACATCCATTTTTGGATTCTAGTTTTATCATGGAGAACGTACTAAATGCTAGTTATTATTTAACTATAACTAGGGACTGCATTGTGGTGATATGCGCTTTAAAATACAGTTTATTTGTAACTATTATTATTATCATTATTATTTTTATTACTTTTATTATAATTATTACTATTATCATTATTGTTTATGACTATTAATATTATTACTATGATTGTATTATTACTACTGTTATTGCTGTGGCTGCTGTTATATCAGATCAGCGTTGTTATTATTATCATTTTTGTGATTATTATCAATATCTTGTCTTATGAAAACAAATATTTGTAGCACCTATTGGAATTACCATCGCTGAGAAAGCACGAACTCTCTTCGTTGCTTACCTCAACCCGGATAAAATAACCTCCATGTCGATAGAAGTGGGCTATCCTCTTAAAGGAAAGGAAACAGACGTAATAACCAAGGGTATCCTGAAGCCCAGAGCAGTGCTGGTAGATGAGGATCATGGGTAAGACTATATCACAACTACATGATTCCAATCCACTCTTTTAGGAGTCAAATGAGGGATCGGTTCGGGGGACAAAAAAAAAATTGCCAAACCTTCAAAAATCGCTTGGTAAGGGGTTATGGGGTCCAGTTTCCCTCCATAATTCCCTGACAAGCAAAAAAGAAAAAAAAAAAAGGTCTTCACTCTAAAAAGGGGGGGGGGGGCACAATCGAGAAAATGGCGGATCGTCTATGGTAAAAATTCATCCTTCTCTTCCAAAGGGGGGGGGGGGGCACGGGCCGGCTGTGCCCCCCCCCCCCGGATCCGTCAATGATACTACTTCTACTACTACTACTACTACTACTACTGCTGCTGCAACTACTACTACTACTACTCCTACGACTACTCCTACTACTACTACCTTCGGTGGGCGGAGGCATAGTATATACACTCTCAGAAATATTGGTTAAAAATCATTAGTTTTGTTAAAATATGAACCTACCAACTGCTGGTTTTAAAAAAGGGTATATAAAACATATAGGAATTTTTTTTTAACCGACAGTTAGTAGGTTCATATTTTAACCAACCTACAAACTTTTTTGAGAGTGTACTTTAAAATAATAATAATAATAATAATAATGATAAAAATGATAATGATTATCACAATAATAATTATGATAATAATCACGCCCTGTTTCAGATATGTGTACATGACCTTGGAAACTATGGTTGCACGCACATTCATGAATGGAACTGGTGGTGTTGATGTGCTCTATTCTAACAATGATATGATCTACATTTCAGGATTAACCATCGATTTCACCAGTAAGTATTTTCTTTTTCTTTTCTTTTTTTATATTTTGTACTCATTACATACCAGTCATTTTTCTTAATAATGGATAGGGGCATGTTACTGTTATATTAGTAAGTTAATCATTCAAATTATTTTCTCTCGTTTGTATTATTATATCAAGTGGACCCCTCGGTAGAACAGCCGTGCTGCAGTTGCATAGCTCAGCAGGGCAATCAAAATTATTTTCTCATGTTATCATTTAAGTTATTATATGTATGCTATTATTTTTGGTAAATCAAATCAAATCAAATCAAATATTTCTTTATACTCTTACCGAACCAAACCAAATATATGTGCTTTTCATGACTGACTACGTGCTACAATGGCCCACACGAAGTGCATTGTGCCAGTTGGGGAATTAAACCGACGAATCAAACCCCATGCATTATTATGTTTGACAAGATTTGCTCCAAGAATGAGCAAACAAAAGTATTGATGGAAGATTCACCCTCATATTAAGTTGGTTTTGATAAAAGCAGAAATATGAGAGAAAAGGGGTAACCTCGCTAGTCATAATGACTGCTATTAATAAGGACCGCTTTCCATGAAGCGTGACTAAATGAATAGCGGTCCTTATGAATAGCGAGCAGACCCCAGAAAAAAGACTGGTAAAAGTTTGATAACAATCCGATATGAAATAAGAAAGCTATATGGTCTTTTAAAGTTATGATTTTATTAAACCAAGTTCATATTAGTGTGGAATTCCCCTTTAAGGTTAAGCTTTCTCATTACTTTCTATATATTCCTTTGTGGAAGACTACCACAGTGATAATGTCACATAAACAGATTAATATTGAAATGTCCTAATATTAACTCATGGCAATAATGATGAGAATAATAATCAATCGTCCTTGTATAGTTATCATGTTGATAATTCCAAACTCCACAATACACACATATAAAACATCATCATTCTTTCCCAAGAACACCTAGGCATTTTAGCAATTTCGACAGTCCCATGACCACTACTCAACTTTTTATTGAAAGGTAAAATATATTTTCGAGATTTAATATTTAATGTCTACTTTCTTTCGAAAATATACAAACAAAACAAACAAAATCACATCCTTTGTACAATTTAAGTGAATCGTAAGATAAAAATTCATGCCAAAAAAAAAAAAAATTTAGTATAGCCACCTACTGAAGCAGGTTTGGTAAGCCGATCCATATACATGCAATCTATTTCCGATGTTCAAGTCTAATTTCATGTATTATATTCTAATGATTTGATTTTGTATTTGGAATTTCTTCATCTTTTTCAAAAGGAAAAGTGCGTCGTATCTTTTTCTGTGACTGGGCAGCCAAGAGAGCTTTCTACCAGGATGTGAGTTTATTTCTAGGGGCACACACTCCTATGGCTCAAGAGCTGACTTCTGGAGATTGGAAAGATGTGAGTTATTTCAATGGCGTCCTCTACTTGCTGAAGCAAAGCGAACCGACAAGACTTGTGACCATGACGGAATACAGTCAAACCAACCGCTCGTATGAGGCTTTCAACATCAGTCTGATATCGAAACCGCGTAGAATGCATATCGCTTACGTAGGAGCTTAAAGCAGTATTAACACTAGAACATAAATGTACTTATGTTCAAAGGTGTAATATATTCTTAATCATTGACCCGTATCACTTTAGAAATAAAATATCAGAATAGGGTTTAATTCAAGACATTCTAGCTCACGATATCTTCTGCTAACACTTTACATGGGGGCTTTCATTTTCTTGATGACATGGAGTTGTACATGAACCATTGGAAGCCGTTCCGCTCAGTAAGATGTGTTTAATCCTCGAGCTACATTGCTTCTCTTCATTATAAAAAAATCTCCATATATGATGGAAAATACATAACAGGTTTATACATATATTCTGAAATGTGAATAAATTCTTTATAATTTATACAACGCGCATTCTGACTTTTGAAGTCCATTATCTCAAATCAGGTGAATGTATAGATTGTCACTATTGATGCTCGGGAAAGTCATCATCCATAAATTTGAAGTAATTCGCTCCGTCGTGTACCTCAATCAATTTCAAACAATGATCTTTCAATTTCGTCGCCGGCCCGCAGGAATTTGGGAATGGTTGTTTCAATTTCGTCTTTGATCATTAAATTTAAAAACATTACCATTCAGTTTCGTCATTTGTCGCTGACTTTCGTCACTTTCGATTCAATTTCGTCGGTCACAGTAGTTGGGCGCAAATTTAAACAACAAGGTCAAATTCGTCTTTTGGCATTCGTTTTCGTCAAACTTTCACGCAAAATCGTCCTCTATACTACACTGCAGCAAGATGCATCTACATTTGCTCATCATATCGTTTATTCACCACCTGCATGATCACAGTTATGCCACTTTCATCCTGGATAAAAAATATTTCAATTCGCAACAATCAATAAATCACATCATTTAACTTCACACAGATGAAATACTCTCACATGAACAGCACAATACAACAAAATAAAGATAAAGAAAAGATGCAGTTGAAACATTTTTTTTTTCTGGATATAACTTCTTAAATAGATATGTAGAAAAATTTCGAATATTCATTGTCGCATAATAAGGTTCTGCAAACATAAAATGCATCGATACATCCACTTGATGATGCAATCACAGATTGGAATAAAAAAGAATGCTTATCATGCTTACATGTAGCTAAACATCAATATAATTATATCAATCACGTAAAAGTTAATAAAAAATGGTTAAAGGTTTTATGTATCCTCTATAGAGAGGAATAAAAAACTTAAGACGAATTTGAACAGCAATAAAGTGAATTTGTTTGAAAAGACGACGAATTTGATCTGAACATTTTTACTCGCTTGCCGGTGGGGACGAAATCCAGTGACAATTGACGAATGTGAATACTAAATTGTTGAATTTGGTGGACCAAAGACGAAATTAAATGACATTTGGACGAAATCGATCCTCATGTTTGAGCGCGGTACGCTGAGCCAGACGAAATTGAATTAAAAGCTGATGAAATCGCTTGAATAGGTGACGAAAATGGGCGGGAAAACCTATAGTAAAATCGTAATTTTCAAAAACACATTTTCGTTTTTAGAATATATGTATGTATCTATTAAATATTTTTCATTCAGATTAAAAATATGTTTATGTACACATCAAGAAAAAGGCAGCCCCGGGTATCGCTAGCAGACGATAAATCTTGCTGAGAAAATCTTCATTTATACCCATCTCGTATATTTTAATGCAAAACTACGGAGGACAGCAAGAAGGAATAGATTACCACTTTGAATATAATTATGCACATTTATATTTTGAGTTTAATTCCCCATCAATGTATTCCGATTTTAGCTACACAGCCAATGGCCTCAACGTAATCGACAACCCCCAGCGTCGGAACGCCGACAGATTTAGAAATTGAAATGCACTCTAAAATAAACTGGGTAAAATCTTACTCAATATTGGGTAACATTGTACCCAACAAATACCCAACATGTTTACTTTTATACTTAATATTGGGCAAAATTTAAAGTAGCGTTTTTAGAGTGTGCCATTCTGCAATTTTCCTTTGCAAATCTGAAAAAAAAACACAATATAAAATTATTGTTTACTTTCGCTGTTTTTCTTCATGTTAAAGGCTCTTGCGTAATCCGTGTTTATTTTGTAATAGACACTAATTCATGACTCCTTTCTTCAAAGTTTTAAATAATCTATATTTAACAGTATAGCAGAGCAAAAGCACTGACGTCATTATTCTTCTGATAAAAGAAACAAATGAAGTAATCCGATTGGACATGGTGTTCATAGAAATACTGTAAATGTATTTCTGTACGATTCGAACGCAAACTAGACTTTATGCAATTCATTTCATAACACTTTACAATTTATTCAAACTTAGCAATTTGTTTATCTGTGGTTGTTTTCACATTGGCCCTTTCAGCATTAGCTATACCGATCACTTATAAAACACAAATAGAAATGAATAACATGTTTAAATGTAAATTACAAATTATATGATTTATTATTTAAGCTTTCGTTAAATGTAGCTTGAATGAAAATGAGATTCACTTGAAAGTAATCTCATAAGGAATAAGTAAAACTAATGTATTTTCAAACCCCAAAATATTTGGAATATTTATTTGCCTTTTGAAATGAAAACACATGAAATAAAATTGTCGCATGAAATAAAATAGTAAATACATTACAAAAACAAAATCCTTCTCAATTCTGATTTCTGAGATTAATCCTGAACGAATTGTCATTGCCATATACTGCAATATTATTGTGTATATGTTGTAAATGAATAACTTTGTAATTAAGAAAAGTGCAGATAAGACCATTAATTATCATGTAAGTTATGCATTTTTTCAAAATATATTTTTCCTCGATGTAATAATACTATCCAAAACATCTAATTGTTCATGAATAACACTAAAATATCCGTAACTTCAGTATGGAAATATGCACAGTAACACCTTACTAATATACATCATGTATATTATGAAATTATTTCTTCTTCCTGTCAATTATACAATTTGTAATTTTGAAAATAAAAATCAATCGACATGTACATCGTCAGTAATCCTCCTAAAGAATCCAAGAATCCTAAAGAAAATCAAGATATATGACCAATATAACAAAGTATTAACCCCAAGAAATGTCGAAGGGTTAGGGCATATCATGAGGTAAAGGATCCCATCCTTTGCTAAGATTCCTCTCTGTTGTTTCACAATCTGTAGCAACTAAACATGTAGAGCTCTCAAATATTTTTTTTTTGTCAGAACAGTTTGCTCCCCCTCCCCAACCCTTCCGCTTCAGACATGAAACAGGGAAAATCAGTCATGCTTAGGGGGGGGGGGGGTGGAGTCGCCCCCATTTTTCCTAATTATGCAAGTGAAATTATATGGGTCTTTCATTGTTCATAAATAGCTATAGACCCATCATTTAATACATCTTGTTTAATGCAATATTAAATAAACCAATTTAAGATGGCTTGTTACGTCTGGTCTCGATCGGAATGTATCGGCCAATAATCTCTGGGACCGAAAATAGGAAAATGATGGCGGTTATAATGCCAAGCATCAGCGTCAGTCTCTTCTCCGACATGGCATGGACGGTATCTGTGCTATTTTCACCCTTCGTTCCCGTTTGTGACGTTGTGGTGACGACGGTCTTGGCTGCGTAAAGAACGTCGGTGGTGTTTCTCGGCTCAGGGTGATTTTCCGTGGCTTTTTCGACATTTTCCGTATTAATTGGGCTGAGTGTCTGTCGTAACCGCTGCAGGGTGAAGGGTATATGCATAGCTTCCCTGGAGGTATGGTTTCATTGGGAGTGTGGATAATTCCTTCAGCTATTTGGTGCTCCGCCTCACCAGAATTCAAAGAGCCTGGTGTTGCAGTATCAGCCCTCTGTCTCGCAATATTGCAGTTTGTTGATGCATTGGTCATACTTGTGATTGGACCTTTGGGACGTTTACCTGTCTCGTCTCGCGGAGGTGACGAGGCGGTACATGGAGCTGTGATGAGTGTTGCACGAACCTTGGATTGACGACATAGCGCGAAAATGACTCGCAAGTAAAACAACGCCGAAATGGATATGCTGCCCAATATATACCCCTGTCCGACATGTCTGTCGAAATGACTGAACCATTCAATATCTGTTCTAAAGATACAGTCTTTTATGAAGTCATCATAATGCGGTGCTATTAGGTAAGGTATAAATAACAGAAACAAACAACAAATGCAGAGAATGAGAGTGACGATAGCTGTGCGGACTGTCGGCCTGCGATGGATGGGGAAACACACCGCCAAGTAGCGATCGGCGCTTATAACCAACGTCAACGTCAGTTGACACGTTCAAAACGATATTCCAAAGTAGTATCGGAATTGACAAAATGTATCATTTGCTTCCCACACTTTTCATTTTGAGCAGGGATAATGCCGAACACAGGAAATCGACGACTGCCAGGGCCATGATAAAAATATCCCTTCCGATCTTCTTCTTTTTCTTGGAGTAGCCCGCCAAAATAAGAATATTGCCAGGTACCCCTATGCTGAATATGACTGCAAAGAAACAAATGAATGCGCTGCGGATGATTGCCATATTTTGACAAGGATAACTGCTACTAGTGACTTTGCATGTGATGGCCAACCGTCTCCAGCCCCTATCCGTCGGTTGTGTTTGATGATCAGGAAGGAATAACTTGTCGGTTTTATAGTAAAAATGACCCGAGTCGCATACTATTTCTGGCTCCGTAGCGTAAATTATAATGTTGCTTAAAATGGGAATTTTGAAAAAAGGAGGGGATTTCTGCCACCTCATATTTTAGGACTCTTTATTTCAATTTAATTTATTTCTCCTTTTTACTTATATCATGGAAGCATATACTTGGGTAAACTTCTTTCTGCGACAGCTTCCCGAAATGAAAACCATATTATAGGGTTAGGGTTGGGGTTAGGTTTAGAGTTTAGGGTAGGGTTTCGGGTTTACGTAACCACACACTTGGGTGGCTGTCGCAAAAGTCATTCCTATTATCAACAACTGAATATGACTGCAAAGAAACAAATGAATGCGCTGCGGATGATTGCCATATTTTGACAAGGATAACTGCTACTAGTGACTTTGCATGGGATGGCCAACCGTCTCCAGCCCGTCGGTTGTGTTTGATGATCAGGAAGGAATAACTTGTCGGTTTTATAGTAAAAATGACCCGAGTCGCATACTATTTCTGGCTCCGTAGCGTAAATTATAATGTTGCTTAAAATGGGAGGTTTTCAGGACTCATTTGTCCACAGAGAAGTGGTGTGGGGGGGGGGGGGGGGGGAGATAACATATGTACCAGCGAAGGACCAGATGCAATAACCATGTCTGCCTAAAAAGCCAAACCCAGGTACTGGTATGTCCACGTGCTAAACAGGTGCATGACGGAGAGTCGATGATTATTGAACGGGTGGATCACCAACAAAGTGACCATAGCGCAATTGATGCCGTAGGCAACAAAGACCCGTCGAACTTGGCCAACCATTCAGAAGTCGGGAAATTTCAAACACTCACAGGCCACACCTCCCATCAGACAACAGATTTATCTGTCGAAAACCCAACCGACAAACAACATGCGTTGGCCGCGAAAAACACAAAGACTATTTGTGTACTTGCAAACGCCGTCGATGGGTCCCAGAATAACACTGGGCCTAATCGCAATGCCAACACAGTCGTCCGACTCTCGGAAAGCAGATTGACCCTGATACTCGGTATCGTGACTGCCACCTATTTCATCACTCTGATCCCAGCAATTGTTGGCCGATACATCCCGATAGAGACCCGTCGGGTCTTCATGAACGGGTCAGATGTTCATCACACGGTGTATGCCATGTTTTTTCCGCATTTTCGGAATAAACTATGTGATAAACATTTTTGTATATTGGCCGCTAAACAAGCGTTTTCGGCAAGATTGTCAAGAAATCTTTGCTCAAATCAAATTGGCCGTCTGGAAATAAAAATATAAATAAATATTTACGTGTTGTGACCCCCCCCCCCCCCCAAAAAAAAAAAAAAAGGGCTGACAAGCAAAAGAGAAAGATTTGAAGGTTTTTAAAGATGTTAATTTACTGCCCCAAACGAAAAAGCTCGGACAAGATAAAATAAGAATAATCCGTTCAGGTGATTATTCGGGCTGAAGAATTGGAAGGAAAAAGCGAATTACGAGAATTTTTTATGTATTTTTCTCTAAGCAAAGAATTGGAAGGAAAGAGCGAATTAGGAGAATTCTGTATGTATTTTTCTCTAAGCGCCATGAGCACCGAAAGGTGGACCTGTGCGCTATACAATTAGGCACTATTATTATTATTATTATTAATACAAATTAAGGACTATATTTTTTGTGTGTTTTTAAGGTGTACCCCATTTTGTTGTGCCCCCTCCCCTTCACTCATACATCCGCCACCATCATCTGCTACGGCATGTATATCATCTTTAGCGTAAGGCTTGGGTTGCCATTGACTTTTAAATTAGGTCTAGGGTGACGCCCTTATAAAAAATACCATGGTAATACTACGTATTTCATGGTATTACCGCCACAATACCATGAAAACATGGTAAATCCGTGGTACACATCGTATTGGCACAGTATTACTACGAAAAACATTGTATATTCATAGTATTTTCATCTTGACAATGGGTAACGCGGCAAATTCATGGTACTTTCACAGTAATACCGTCCCAATTTACCGCGGTATTACCATGGTACTTTTTTTGTAAGGGCGTGTAAAGCTAGATTAGATGTTTGATCCATGTATTATTTGTAAATAGCCACTCTATATTTCCCTAAATGCAGCACAATGGCATTTTCTTAATTAAACAGCATACACGTATCATGTGTGTATATTTATCAAGAGCAAGTCACGTATTCAGGGTATTAAATGCCTAAAAGCAATCTAAGGAGTCAATTGTCGATTTCCTTTTTTCGAAATCAGACTATTAATTACGTCATTCAGTGTAGTGACATTTATCATAGTATTGGTGTTAAAAAAACATTTGACACTTTTGATCGTTAATTACTCAGAAGTTTTAAATCATATCAGACTGGTGTGATGTGAAATTTATTTGGAATAAGTTCTGTAAAATTTCCTTAATTAATATTTTTGAAATAATGCTCTAAATATTTAATTACATTTTCACCTTTTGAAAAATCAACGTCACAAAATATGTGTGAATCAGTGATTAATTTAAAACATGACAACTGCACTTGTTCATTGCAGCTGAAATTCCAGAGCACTTCTTTAACACATAGTCATGAATAATTAATGACACTGCATAGCAAAATGTATAGGTGCTATGCACAATGACATTGTTGTGTTCTGAATTTAATTAATGATGCAAACAGATTTGGTAGCCTTGATTTTTTTTTAATTGAAACTTTAATTAAATATTTCGAGAAATATTGTAAGAATATTGGACCCTAAGTAATTAGTACTAATTTGACACCTCCGGACAGTAGAATTGGTATGAACATTTATGATGAGCAATAACACACTACTGAACATTAAACTAGTATCATAACAATTGTGCTCTGTTCTGCAAGCTTTATCAAATTTGTCTATTTTGCGATCTGATGTGCCTGTTATAACGGTTACAGCCCTATAGCTAAAAGGTTCGATAGTTAGCGGGTCCGATAGACCGAACCCAATAGATAGAAGGTTCGATAGACCGAATGTACGAGAGGGTCCAATAGACAGGTTGTTTCTATAGACCGAATTGGCGGAGGGTCCGATAGTCCGAAGATTCTATAGATCGAACGTTCAACGGGGTCCGATAGTCAGAAGGTCCGATAGACAGAAGGTTCTATAGACCGAATCGTCAAAAGGGTCCGATAGTCCGATGGTTCAGTAGGGGTCCGATAGTTACAAGGGCCGATAGACCGACAATAACGTAAAAATGGTAAAATAAGTGAATGCAATAAGTTTTTAATAGTTTTATCTCATAAAAGGAAAATGGTAATGCCTTATCTTTTCCTATGTGTATTGTAATAACCCGATGCACTAGGTCTGTAGGCCCACCCTCCCCTCCAAAAAGAAAAAAAGTGGGGAACTCAGTTTAAAGATTTGTTTTATACATTTTCAACATGTTAAAAGTATTTTTATCAGAGCATCATCATCATCACCGTGGGGTGGGGGTGGTCCACCCATGCAGCTCAGCCCCCTTTAGACACTCTTTACACAGACTTGTACACAGTAGTCCGTTCCATCCGCTTTTCTGATGCCTGCATGGCTCAACATTAACAGCGTATCTAACTCACGTTGCGTGATGGTGGATAGGTCCGTGCGACTGAGTTTAGCGAAACTTTCAAGCTTTGAAAATCCAAATTTTACTGCTCTTTTCGTACTGTTGGAATCATTCCCATTCAGTAGATCGTCGAGTTCTTCCTCCGTGAGAAGTGCAAAACTGAGATTTGAAGATACAGCCATTTTTTACACGCTTCTATCGTCAAAAATTAAACTTAAACTTTTATTTTCGGTACTGAACTGCACAGATCCAACCGCGGTATGTAGCGCTACAGCTGTAATTTTGTTGATTTGTTGATTTATTGTTGTTGTTTTTTGTTGACATTAGCACGACGATCGATATCGCGATATCGATAGCGTATACGGTATAGCGTGTAAAAACATATAGCAAAATCGAGTCGTATCGTCTGCGCTACATAAATGTTTACATGTTTATGTTTACATGTTTACATGTGCAACAGTTCCCTTTTGCTCTATGTTATCACTTTTTTGCACAGTCACGTGGTGTTATTTGGCTCCATTCTTGAACCCGTTTTATAAAGCCAATTAACACATCATGATTAACTAACTTCTGCGTTAACTCCCATAAGCAAAGCGAAGAGAATTGCGCGATTAATTTTTCGAAAATCACTGAAGCCGTAATTTATTTGTAATGTGTTTGCATATGTTGGCAGGTATTGGATTAGGTCTCTACTGTGACTTCGATCACGATATAGTCCGAATTACTTGTAATAAGCCATTCCGTTTTCATAGTAAACCACTCCTTTTAAAGTTGAATATTTTACCTAATATAATTTATAATAATAATAATAATAATGGTGGCTTCTTGTATAGCGCTCATGTCCGTCACGTTGTGACGCTCCTGGCGCTTCATTATTACCCCGGTCATAGCTTATATTAGCAGCCAAATATGTAGCGCTCAATGGGAATTTGTATGTACTCATATTGTAATAATTTGTTGCCACCTTGATTTAATAACCCTTTTCAGATGAATAATGCCGTCCATGAACATAATACTCGAATTTCAAAACATTTCAGAGTTCAATTTGGACCAATTTTTAGCACTCTATAATTACTTGTAAAGGGCCCTTGATGTGGAATACATTACCCCATTACATCAAAGATGGCAAAACTGTAAATACACTCAAACGCAGATTTAAAACAATGTTAATGCAGGAAATTTAAATCGCACAAGTATTTATTGCTGCTTTTGTTAATCAATTTTTTGAAGGTGCAGTTACATTTCTATTCGAAAATTTTTGGTATACTCTACAATGAATAATTAGTTATAGGCACTATTTATTATTGTTTGGTGCCCATTTTAAGCTATACCATATCTTCATGGCGATCCGTTCATCTTTCAAATGGATTTATGAGAGTTAAAGTCCTCATATTACTCTGC
The DNA here is from genome assembly GCA_025617745.1 of Heliocidaris erythrogramma. Taxonomy (NCBI): domain Eukaryota; kingdom Metazoa; phylum Echinodermata; class Echinoidea; order Camarodonta; family Echinometridae; genus Heliocidaris; species Heliocidaris erythrogramma. The sequence continues at coordinate 52,308,109 of CM046862.1, forward strand.
AGAAGGTCTTACTATTTTCAGCTATGAATTTTGTATGTATTTTCATGTTTGAAAATGTTGTTCCCTTGAATTTGGAAAGTAAATTAAAGTTCAAGTTCAAGTTCATTTTCTTGGTCTAAAATTGCTCATGCAAGTCATTGTGTGGAGGTCTCTATGAGTGCACTGAAGGGGCAGGGACTCATTACATGGAAAGTTCGTACGCCCCCTCCCTACCCTGTGGTGTAGAGTAGATCCATCTATTGATAGGGTACTGCCATCATGGGGGAGGGGGCACCAGTCTTACTCGATGAATGAATGAAATGTGAATTTACAAGGCCATAACTAGGGGAGGTGCAGCAGGAGATCCTATTATATTCTTTTCTCGCCTCCCTTTCCTGTTCCTTTCTCTCTTTTCCCGTTTATTTCACATTCGATTGAGGCAACGTGCACCAGGCCCCCCCCCCCCCTCTCCCCACTGTCCTTTATTCAAACAAGTATCTATACATGGTACATTCCACCTCTCTCTCTCTCAGAAGGGGTTCTGTTTTTTTTTTGGTGTTTTTTCAGTTTCTGGACACGCCACTGTTAGGAGAGGCCCTACCTATGTGTATGTGATATGGGTGCGTGAGGGTGTGTGTGTACATGATGGAACTGTATGGGGAAGAGTGTATTTTCCAATTGTGCCTCCATTACCCAAATACATCCCACTGTGGCGTATGTTTTAGCAAATCTAAGAGAGAGATAAACGGCTCGTAGCGAACATTTTTTTAGGTGGAAAGTTATAGCTCGACGCCCTGATTGCTTTCAGTTATTTGGACGCAACATTTCACTGTATGTAACAGGGGTGGGTGCAGGGAGGGGGAGTTTCCCCCTTCTCGCGCGAACCGCGAAAGCTCTGACGTTTTAGCAAATGTAAGAGAAATATAAATGACTCGTAGCAAACAATTTCTTTAGGCGGAAAGTTATAGTTTGACGCCCTGATTGCTTTCAGTTATTTGGACGCAGCATTTCACTGTATGTAACAGGGGTGGGTGCAGGGAGGGTGAGTTTCCCCCTTCCAGTGTAAAGCGCGAAAGCTCTGACGTTTTAACACATTTTACAGGCGGAATGTTAGTTCGACGCCCTTTGTCTGTTTTTCAGTTATTTTGGAGGCAATAATGCTGCACTGTATGTAACAGGGGTGGTGCAGGGAGGGGGAGTTTCCCTCATTCCCGCGCAAAGCGTGAAAGCTCTGACGTTTTAGCACCTTTTTTAGGCGGAATTTAAAAATGAGCTAGATCAGCTGGAAAGGAAACCCTTAGACACCTATATCAAAAGATTTGCCATAGTCCCAAGGTACATGAATTGACAATGCCAGACGTTTTAAGTGGTGGTGGGGGGGGGGGGTGACCGCCAGATGCCCCCAAAGGGGGCCCAAAAATTGAGCTAGATCAGTTGTAAAGGAAACCCTTTGAAACCTCTATCAAAAGATTCACCATAGTACAAAGATACACAAATGACCACTACCAGACGATTTAAGTGGTGGGGAGTGCTTGCCAGACGCCCTATATTAATCCACCGCCATTATTGAGCTAGATCAGCGAGTAAGGAGACCTTAATTATGAAACCTGTGGGAAATGACTCGCCAGGTTCCAAAGATGCGCAAATGACCACTACCAGATGATTTTAATAAGTGTTGGAGAGTGACTGTTAGACGTTACTAATATGCACCCCCTATATTTTGGCCGAGATCAGACATGTGCAAATGAAAGTTCGTGGGAACAAAGAAAAAAAAGGACAAAAGCAAGCAAACAAATTAGTTTTGTCTAGACTTACACAGATACTGCCAGAAATTATCTTCATATCTTCATGTGTTGGATCGCACTGATGCACGAACTCACAATCATGTACTTTAAAAAAAACGGGTCGGCAATTTAATTATGAAGTCTAGAAGAATGGTTACGAACCCCATAGAAACGGCAAGAGGCGGACAGTCATGGAGATGCCATTTGCTTTCCTGGATGACATCACAGGAGCGCAGCCAACAAAAGTCATGCGCGTTTGAGTGCGCGTATGTAATTCCTGCTCTAAAAATGACAATTAAACTACGCGATTTCATTACGTTTTAAGTTTGCACGCACCAGATGTACGCGTACGCGCAGCTCAGCCGCGCTTTAAAGCTTTTTTGCCATGCGTTAGTGCTTTGTTTTTGCACGGTCACGTGGTGTTATTTGACCAATCAGGATGGTTACATTCTTGAACCCGTTTTATAATATACTTGTAATACATGGTTGGAAGTGCGTAGCAGTTAGTAGTTGGTGCGATCTGGCAACACAAAGGTATATATCGTGGTGTAGGCCTACTATACGCACGAGGCGCAAGCCGAGTGTGTTTGACGCCAGGATAAAAACCTGCGTGTTGCCAGATCGCACTAATGGACGAACTCACAACCATGTATTAATAGTTTTATAAAACTGGTCGGCAATATGATTATAAAGTCTATAAAAACGGTTACGAGTCGCATAGAAACGCCAAGAGTCGCACAGTCATGGAGGCTGTCATTTCCTTTCCTGGATGACATCAGAGGAGCGCAGCCAACAAAGGTCATGCGCATTTGAGTGCGCGCATGTAATCCCTGCGCTATTAGAAATGACAATTAAACTACTCGATTTCATTGCGTTTTAAGTTTGCACGCACCAGATGTACGCGTACGCGCAGCTCAGCTGTGGTTTAGAGCCTTTTTGCCGTGTGTTTTCACTTGAATTGTAAGTATGAGAAAAAAGTTCTTGTCAATCTCATCCGATTAGATAATAAAGGAGGAGAAAAGCTCCCACCCCCGGGCCTCCGTTTGCCGAAAATATTATACAAAATAATTGTATAAATAATCCTCCGTCACGCCTGGACGATAGGTACAATAAAGAAACCGGTTTTAGTGAATTTGGAAATTTTGTCGACTTTTCATTCCGTTTTTTTTGAGCTAAAATATGGATATCGAAATCCGTGAGATAGTAAAAAAAAATAGAATTTTCGCCAATATAGGGCTTCATTCATGTCATTAGGAGGCCTTTCACACTCACTTCTGGACCGCTCCAAGTTAGAGCGCTCCAGAGGAACGGTTCTTGAAGAACGCTTCGTTTGCTTTCACACTCACCGCATTTTTTATGTCTCGAATCGCTCAACGAGTCAAAGTGGTCTTGTTGCTATGGCAGCTCAGATCAGCGGCTCAAATTTTTCGCGCGGAATTTCAAACCGTATAATGCGCTGTGCCGCTGCCCGGTCGGTCTGTCGTCTGCTATACCGGTGATTGCCTGCGTAGCGTAAAGTAAGGTATCAAATCGCTCGCTCAATGTATCAAATCACCCATTGATTTCCCGCGCCACACACACTCACTTCCGGTTGAAGTACGCTTTAGGATCGCTTTGCTTTCACACTGACACGTTGGAGCGCTCTAACGAGGAACCATTCCTCAAGACCACCTCGCGAGGTGGTCTTCTGGAGCGCTCCAGAAGTACGCTTCCTGGACCACTTGAGCATTCACACTCACCTGGGAACCGCTCCAGAGGAACCGTTCTTAGTTAGAGCGCTCTAACGAAGTGAGTGTGAAAGGGCTCTAGGACATTATGAAATTCATTTGAAAAGCATCCAGGATAGAAACGCAGTGCACTAAATGATAGTCGCGCAACCAAGCAAAGTAGGAGGGTGTAGTACAAGCAAAAAGAAGAAGAACCTGGTAGAGATCGATGAAAAAACACACACTAAAAAACAGCAACAACAAACAAATAAACAAAAAGAAGAGAGAAGGGATGGGGGAAAAGAGAGAGAGGAGAGAGAGAGAAAGGATGGAAGACGATTCGCAATGAGTACAGACGAAAAAGGTGGAATTCAAGAGAGTAGAGAGGGAATCAAAGTATTCTAGAAGTAGAAAGATATAAAAGTAGAAAAAGGAGACAACGAGAGGGAGAGTGAAAAGATAGGGGTGTTGTCAGTGTTTTCACAACCTTACTGGATCCAAACATGTTTCTATAGCAACCTGATAAACATGATAAATGATTCAATGTTGCCGCAGTACAAGGGAGGTAGAAAGGTTGCTATTATAGTGGCAGCAGCTAAATTATTTACATTTCTACTGCAAAATACCGAGCTGACTATCGCCCAAGCTAGTTGGCTTCGATAAAATAGGTGTGTCGACTTAACGAAAATGTCATCGTAACAAGTTCAGCGCGTCAAAATTGTTTTCCTAATTTCCAAGATTCAAGATTCAAGTTCTCATTTCAATTCATATACATGTACCTTGTTTCTATTAAGAAGTGTTTGTGAAATGACCGTTGTTCTGCTCTCCCCGAGTTTATTATTTTGACGTTGTATAGTAGATTGCTATGTACTTGCGTTGTCAAGTTTGTCACCGTAAACCCGTTGTTAATGACTCAAGGCGGAATGCAGACGATCTTTCTGCTCACTTTTGGAAATTGAATTAAAAAATGGTAAGTCCTTATTACTTCAAATTTGTTATGACCCATACAACACCACGAACAAAAAAATGTAAAATGTATGTTTGTTGCTAGCACGGTTCTGGTATTTTGGGGGTTCTTGGTGGAAATTCGTGACTAATCATGTTATGTGAAGTTCATAAGATTGTTCATTCAAAGTCGTAAGTTCAACCTTGATGCAAGTTGTTGACATAATGGCTTGGAGGAGTAACCAAGCCGGCTGAAAAAGCCATTGTCCAAATACCATTTCGGTTGTGTTTTACAAGAAAGTGAACCAAGGACGGCGATTTCCTGTCACGGCCGGGGGGGGGGGGGGGGGGGGAGAGAGAGACTGGCTACCGAGGGGGAGTCTGTGATAGCTAACCTCCCCCCCCAAAAAAAAAAAAAAAAAAAAAAAAAAAAACACACACACAAAACAGAAAACAACAACCACAACGAACAAAAAAAAACAGAAAGAAAAAAAAAAGAAAAGAAAAGAAAACACAATAACAAAAAAAGGGGAAAAAAGAAAGCGACCGTGGGACAAAATTTTGGGGTTGGAACAGCTTTTTAGAGCACTTTTGATCATACATGCAAATCAAAGCGTTAACACCCCCCCCCCCCTTCATTTTTCAGAGGGGAGGGGGGGGGGGGGCAGGACAACCCCTTTGAATATATCCAGGAAGACTCGTCCTCCGTCCTCTTGAATTTGCTGACCCTGCAGTAGGTCCTCAAGTTGGAGATGACATTGTCTGTTGTAAAATACAGGGGAATCTCTGCTTAAACATACAGTTTAAAGATCTGCAATATTGTAAAGTACTACTAGTATGCGAAAGAGCCTGAACAGGTTGTATACGGGTTTTTTCAGTCTTCAAAATTTCCGGGGGGCCGATCCCCCTCCCCCGATAAATTATGTGACAATACTCTAAATGAATCCGAAGTATATATGGATGATTTTATATACATGGTTATCTTTCAACGAATTTTAGAAAATATTACCGTCTGTGCATATGATGATATAATAACATACTAGAAAATTAATGTGCAACGACATTTTCGTAAAAAACGAATATCTACTATTATATTTATGTATGTTCTTATTTATTTTTGCTATGAGTTTATTTTCATGATGTTGTTGACTATATTATTGTTACTTATTATTGCTATCAGGGTCTCATGGAAGACCACCACTATTGGTGATAATGAGTCACCCTGTTTAAATATCAAAATTAAATATATAAATAAATAAATATTTACGCCAGTAAAAGGCAGTATGCACCTATTCGAGTTAATAATACACACACGTCTGTATTATACTATTTTCCGGGATTTGGGGGAGACTCGTGACAAGCTGTCAACACAAACCGTTGTTTCATGTTACTATATAGGCTAATAGGCACATGAAAAGAAACTCGTCAATGAACAGATGAAAGAAAATAAACCTGCCGAATTTCTACAACCGTGTATTAAGCCTACAAACAAGCATGTTATAGGAAAATCCTTTTTTTTCTCTCTTCTTCTAAATACAGGCCGAGGACCGAGGTCTCCGTGTGGTGCAAAACATCAGCTTTGCATTTCTACTCCTAGGTATGTAGTACTTTGATTTCATTTGATCGTAATGGTAAGAGGTGTTGGCTGGGAGGCCTCATGCTTTATGTATATACTGATTAATACTAATGACGCTAATCATCATGGGTAAAATGGCATATTATCATTATTATTATCAATAGTCAAATTTATCAAAACAGCAGCCAAATTGATGCATAGTCGCTCGATTTCATTTAAATTTGAATGCTCATCAAGTTCAACATTTAATTGCCTAAAATGAGCATTCAATTTGATTTGTAGGGCAAACGACCGCATAACTTCATCATACATTTTGATACAATGAGCATTCAAATTAGAATTTTACCCAATGAACATTCAAATTCACGGGATCTACGGATTACGAACATTTGGAAATTCGATTTCATGAACAGGCAAGCGTGTTCGCGATTTAAGCAACGGGGGGGGGGGGGGGGGGGGGTTCTTTTTAATGTCATTGTGAAAAAAAAATGTGAGAACAAACTTGTTGTTGCTGTTGTTGTTGTTGGAGGCTGTTGTCAAATAATTTTGTTCAGACTTGTACCCCGTCCCTCCACCTTCCAGGTCTAGAGAATCCTGCATTCAGCACTCATCTGATGCTCTTGTTTTGTATTTTCCTGTAGCCTTATTAGTATCATCAGAGGCAGACAGTTCTTGTAAAGACGGACTAGGTTTGAATTACACCTTACCTATGTTGGAAGATTGTAAGCCGAAAGAGCACCCAAATGGCAGCATGGTACAGACCATCCCAAAGCTCACCCTTGCTTCATATGCTGATGTTAGATGCCCCAGAAGGAAGAGTAAAATGGGGATATCAACGGGACAAAGGGTGTGCAGATTCCCGGGTAATAATGATGCATTAGACTTGCGCCACCGACGAGAGAGTGTAGTACTTGAACGTCTAGAGCAGTGCCATCCATACATGGCTCTGGTCAAGAGTAGCGACAACTCATTATTTGAACGCCATTTTGTTTCCTCTGCTATACAACATTTTTATTCCTCCGTACATGTAGGGCTCTGCTCTTGACTAGAGTACCTTTATATAGAGAGTAGCGACTTAGACGTCTGACTTTTCGGGAAACAAAATGGCGTTTGAATTCTTTCTATTGAGAACACCCAGGTGCTCAACGGAATTGAATAGAAATGTTGCATAGCATTGGAAATGAAGGGGCGTTCAAATCATGAGTTGTCGCTACTCTCTTTATGTAGGTACTGTACTCTTGACGAGAGTACCTTTATACAGAGAGTAGCGACATATACGTCTGATTTTTCGTGAAACAAAATGGCGTTTGGATTCTTTCTATTGAGAACACCCAGGTGCTCGTCGGAATTGAATAGAAATGTTGCATAGCAGAGGAAACAAAATGGCGTTCAAATCATGAGTTGTCGCTACTCTCTTTATGTACTCTAGACGCTCAAATACTGCCATCTCTCGTCGTTGGCGCAAGTCCTGACAAAAAAAAAATATCGCCCGCGGGACCGGGGGTGGGGAGCTGCAGCCCCAACTTTATTTTAGTATCATTCAATCAATTATTTTCATTAAATCCCCCAAAATGTTCAATTGTCATTATTCAAGTTAAATCAGCCCCCCCCCCCCCGCACACGCACACAAACGCTTTCAAAACGACCCGCTGCCCCTGTTAGATAATATCTTCTAAAAGAATTGTGAAAGTTGTAACAAGAACAATTTGTTTTTTGGTGATACCAATCATTGCTTATTTTCATTGTTAGAATGGGCAGAACTACTCTTCCATGGGAATGAATGAATAAATAAATAAATAAATATTATATATATATATATATATATATATACCCCTAAAGGCTACATTAGGAGGACAGTTTTTGTCTTATTTCTATGCTCAACTGTCCACCTAATGTACCAATTGTCTACCTAACGTAGGGGGCGCTATTATGACGAAATAAACCGCATTGTTGTGTGTCCACCTAATGTACCCTTTAGTAAAATATAATAGATTATATATATATATATATATATATATATATATATTATATACTATGTCTTTATTCTCGGAGTGAACTTTATCTTACTTTGAATTATATACATGTAAGTTCAAAAGTTCTGCGACGGAGTTTAAAAAGTAGAGAGAGACACAGAATAAATTACTCCGTTATACACAAAAGGTTCAATATTTCGCCTATAAGGCTTCTTCAGGAAATGATACCAAGTACAAAAAATGCTTTGCTTCTTCGATAGCTTCAGTAGGGTATCCCCGCCTGTTAAAGAAACCAGCCATCTCGTTGATACGGCATTTGTAGTCCTCGTCAGTGCTACATAGTCTGCGAAGCCGCGTGAACTGGGATCTGGGGATAGATCGCTTACACGAAGGTGGATGAGACGAGCTGTAGTTGAGGAAACAGTGGGCATCAGTTGGTTTGTAGTGAACCCCAGTTCTAATGCTGGTCCCATCAACAGTGAGATTGTCCCCCAGACCCAGCACAAAGCCTTGCTACAGCCCAAAGAGAAGGAAAATGCTGCCCGAGTACCTATGGTCTTCACATATCACCCCTCAAGTGCTCAAGTCGCCCATGTCATGAGGAAGAACTTCAAGATGCTCAGCGACCATCCCCAAACTAAGGATATCTTCAGAGATATGCCTTTAATGGCATATAGGAAGGATTCTAGTCTAAGAAGAATTCTTGTGAAATCTACTCTACAGCCTGCTCGGGAACAAGTTGATACGGATACGCGATCACCACTTGGTACAGTTCCCTGTCGTCGACCTAGATGCAAGACCTGTTCTCATGTAACGGATGCCACCACCATCACTGGACCTAAGGGATCATGGAATGTGACCAAAACTTTCTCCTGCACTTCTACAAACATTATCTATTGCATAACTTGCATTTCTTGCGGAAAGTTGTACGTAGTGGAGACAAAACGGAGACTGGCTGATCGATTGACGGAGCATCTTCGTTCGATTCGCCTCAACACTTGTGGTCTCCCTGTTGCCCAACACTTCAATCTTGCTAATCACACGATCAACGATCTGAAAGTTTGTGTCCTTAAGCAGTGCTGGGAAACAGATGAGGAAATGAAGATCCAGGAGTAAACGATCATCTTTCAGCTTGGCACACTCCAACCTCATGGTATCAATGCCAGTTTCCGTTCATTTCCTTCTTCGTAATTTTGTAATGCTTCTTTCTTTCTCCTTTCTTTTTGTACTTTGCCTTTGTTCTCTTCCCTTGTTTCTTTTCTCTCTCTCTCTTTCTTCTTTCGTTTCTTTTCTTCTCTCCCCTCCTTTTTCATTTTTTTTCTTTCTTTTTCTTCTTCTTCTTCCTTTTCTTTTCTCCTTTTTGTCTTCCTTTTCTGTTTTCTAACCCTCTATCCTCTTTCTTCCCACCTTTTTTCCCATGTCTCTTTCCTCATTTTTCTCTTCCTCCTTTACTTCCCCCTCTCTCTCTCCTTTTCTCTCCCTTCCTATCCTTTGCTTTCTTTATCTTTCTTCATCACTGTGTGTATGTGTTTGTCTGTATCCCTCTCTCTCTCTCTTTCTTCTTTCCTCTCTCTCTCTCTCTTTCTCGCGCCTTGACTCTGTTGTTTATTTACGCTTGTTGTTTTGACAATAATTACGCGCTATGCACTACATCCTTGGTGCATTTTTATGCCTCCGCCCACCGAAGGTGGGTGCCGGAGGCATTATGTTTTCGGGTTGTCCGTCCGTCCGTCCGTGCGTGCGTGCGTCCGTCCCACTTCTCGTTACCGCGATATCTGAAGAATCATTTGAGGTAGGAACCTCAAACTTGGTACTAGTATGTATCCCCATACGAAGATGAACTGATTAGATTTTGGGGTAAGTAGGTCAAAGGTCAGAGGTCACAGAGGTCAATTTACATGAAATTATATGAAATTACTGATTTTTAGCACCGTTACCTTGATATCTCAAGAACTGTTTGAGGTAAGAACTTCAAACTTGGTACTAGTATGTATCCCTATACGAAGATGAACTGATTAGATTTTGGGGTAAGAAGGTCAAAGGTCAGAGGTTACAGAGGTCAATTTACATGAAATTACATGAAATTCTTGGTTTTTAGCACCGTTACCGCGATTTTTGAAGAACTGTTTGAGGTAAGAACTTCAAACTTGGTACCAGTATGTATCCCCATAGAAAAGGAACTGATTAGATTTTGGGGTAGGTAGGTCAAAGTTCAGAGGTCACAGAGGTCAATATACATGAAATTACATGGAATTACTGGTTTTCAGCACCGTTACCGCGATATCTCAAGAACTATCTGAGGTGAGAACTTCAAACTTGGTACCAGTATGTATCCCCATAGAAAGATGAAATGATTAGATTTTGGGGTAAGTAGGTCAAAGGTCAGAGGTCACAGAGGTCAATTTACATGAAATTACATGAAATTACTGTTTTTTAGCTTCGTTACTGCGATATCTCAAGAACTGTTTGAGGTAAGAACTTCAAACTTGGTACTAGTATGTTTCCCATACGGAGATGAACTGATTAGATTTTGGGATAAGGAGGTCACAGAGGTTGCTTTATAGTCAGAGGTCAATTAGTAATATAGGATTTTAGTGTTTTAAATCACAATTTCGCAATAACCATTTGATGAATGCGCATCAACTATATTATACTTGTAGGTGATCAGTAATTATCTGAATACAAGCAGAGGCATATTGAAGACGCAGTCGTATCTTTTGCTTGTTTGTACTTGGTATCATTTCCTGAAGAAGCCTTATAGGCGAAATATTGAACCTTTTGTGTCTAACGGAGTAATTTATTCTGTCTGTCTGTCTCTCTCTCTCTATACTGTATATACCGATATTACGTAGCTATACCGTTCTAGTATAGCTATACCGTTTTGGTATAGATTTTTAGCGTCTGAACACCCTGTCAGACGCATATTGCGACCGTCGTGAAAAAGGTGGTATAGATGCGCAGTTTCCCACTGCGCGTGTTGTTATGATCACGAGGTATCCGCGGAAGAGAGGTAAAAGGTCACCTTTCACGCGCGCTCCCGTTAAGCCCCGCCCAGTTATACCGTTCTATGGTCGCCATGCGTTCAGCCGGACACGGAACAGTAATTCTTTATCGAGTTCTAGTTCGAAACGATGCTCTGACCCTCGTTTCGCTATACGTCGTTTCGTTAGTCAGCGTTCAGACGCAAAATTTCATCGTATAGCTATACCGTTCTAGTATAGCTATACTGTTTTGGTATTTAGATTTTTAGCGTCTGAACACCCTGCAATAGTAATTCGTTGAATTGGCCCACACAATATTGCAATAGAATAGATGGGGTATTATAATGGCATTATAAATCATGCGCAGTATATTTTGGGGGAAATGCTTCAATTTATACAAAATGCCAGTACATTTGGAAATTTAATTGCAAAGAACTGATATCAATGGCCCGTATTCTGAACTACGGTTTAACTTAAACCATGGTCTAAATGTGTGGTTTAACTATGGGCAGCCAAATGTGACACAAATCTCTAACAGTAGATATTCAGTTTATCAGCATTTTTGGTACTCAAACTATTAAAAACTGTCTGGGAATGGTTAAGTACAATATTTTTCTTGACCATTAAAGCATGAGACCAGAATCCAGTAAACGTAAGGAACATACAATATAAACAAAGTTTTGACATTTTTGGCTACCCATAGTTAAACCACACCTTTAGACCATGGTTTAAGTTAAACCGGAGTTCAGAATACGGGCCAATGGCCCGTATTCTGAACTCCGGTTTAACTTAAACTCCAGTCTAAGTTAAACCAGAGTCTAACTAAACCCGACTTAGACTGCATATCGGGTTTAACTCCATTTCTGTTTCTGAAAGTCCAGTTTAGTTAAACTAGAGTCTAAGTCCAGTCTAAGTTAAACTGTGGTTTAGTTGCCATGGAGATGTAGTCTGCTGCTACTGCACATGCCCAGTAGAGCTGAATTTATATTCAAGAAGGCTGACATTATTCCTTTCATTTTTAGGATGTTTAATCAAGAAATGTCATGAAATACTCCATACACAAATTGAAGGCATACCATTTGGCACTTCATTTGTCATGATTAGCCTACTGGAGTTTTCTGGATCATAATGAACGACTATTTAAGGTTAGGTTGGTCGGTTTATCCTACGTTAATTGCATGTATTACTAGGCCTATACCCTAGGGAAGATACCGAACGCAGGCATCATGGTAGACACTAGATCTAAAACTAAAGTTAGATCTACATGTATCCAACAATTAGGCCTGCAATGTCCATCATGTGGGAGCAGAGCGGATCAAGGATTTTGTATTTTGAAAAGGGGCTCAAGCAATTGACACACAACAAAAACCAAAAAAAAGCTTCAGATTTGGGGGTTGATTTCAGGGAAATAAAAAAGTTTGATGACTTAGAGTTACGTCTGAAAATTAAAGCAAAGCAAAAATGAAAAATAAAAAAATGGAGGGGGGGGGGGGGGGTGTCCGGACCTCGTGAACCCCGACCTGCCACTGATTGGTGAGGCAAACGCAACACCGTCACTTTGTAAATTTGACTAGGTCTAGATTCAGAGCAAAAGGAAAGGACCCAGGCTATAGACCTCTTTATAATTTATAGCCTGAGAGATTAGATATCTATTTTGTTATGAGGCACAGGGGCCATTTTGAAAACAAAAACAACAAAACAAACAAAAAATAAGATATACCGTATCTAGATCTAGAGGTAATTAATTAAAAACAGTTAGAGCTAGACCTATACCCTATACAGTAGGCCTACTTTTAGACCGAAAAACAAACTTGTTCGTTTCATTTCATTGAAAAGTCAATACGGTTGTACACTTTACCGGGTACCATATAAAATGAAGGGCACATTTTCGGAGATAATACATGTAGTACGCAATTTGAATGCATGTAATCTTCAGACTTCAGACATCTATAGATCTAGGCCTATGTCATAGATGTATGATAAAAAAGGGCACTGTGATACTTCAGAACCTGACGTTAGTTGCTACTAGCTGCTGCATGGCCTACAAAAATAATCTGGTGACAATGTACATGTATTGCCAAGTTCCTGGACTAACTTTATTATTAATGTTTCTCCTTTTTCCAAGACAGCATCTCGACTCTAAATAGATATTCCAACGTCAGACATACTTTATAAATGCCTTTAAACAGTAACATATTAAAACATTAAAACGATAACAAATTAAAATGATAACGAAGCTTTTCGATCTGCAACTCATCAGATTATCACGCAGATATGAACAAATAACAAGAAGATCAACTAGTTATACTGAAAGCGAAACTTTACAGTGAAAGTTGTAAAGACTAAACTACGTGTGTTACTGGTCTAAGACTAAGTCTACTGTACTAACTACTAGGCCTATATAGATTTTAAAGTAAAAGTTAGACCCTATTTTAGTACGATCGAAGGTTGAAGTAAGATATTGGCTATACCGTAAGTTAGAGGTCGAGCAGAGTTGAGTTTTAACGTTAAATCTGAGTGAGTCAGCTGTCAAATTTTGAAATTGCAGGCGGAATTGCAATAATCTCTGGATCTGTTTTTCTAGTTTCGTTGAATTTTTTTTTTTTCTGTAGCTGTAACTTCGGAACCCAACTTCCCAACAACAGTCAGCTCCGACCTAGCCTGGCTCAGCTAGCTAGCTCAGCACTGCGTGGGATGAGATAAAAGGGTATCGGTCGCGCCGTCTGGGCCGGCCGGCCCGGCTGGGGTTAAGAGCTATGCTTGCTCGCGCGCGAGCGCGGAAGATTGTTGCAAAGTCAGTTCTGCGATAATGACAGCGCTTGTCATGAATACTGCCGGTAAACGTTAAATCTAACTACGATTCTAGATCCAGCTAAAAAGAAAAAGAAAAAGAGGATTTTCCTCTTTACGAGGTAAATTTACCTTTCTCTAAGCTGGTGCCAGCAGACTTTAAAACCTTTCGTAATACCACTCTTCCGCCTCAGTTGCAAACATTATCCTGCGGTGGCCATGCATGAAGAAAAGTTAAACCGGACTTAAACTACCCCTAACTGCAGTCTAACTTTCTGTACAAAGTTAAATCACGCTTAGACCGGAGTTTAAGTTAAACCGGAGTTCAGAATGTGATTTTCTTAAACTCCGGTCTAAAGGGCAGATTTAAACCACACTTAGACTCGAGTTTAAGATAAACGGGCCAGTTCAGAATATGTGTTTATGCCACAACAATTATACATGTATTTCCATGAAAAGTCATCGGTTTTTAATTTTTACTTACTAAATAAATGAATTAAAGGGAAATCCAACCTTATTGTTTTTTTTTCTATTCATTTTACATGTAAGCGTAACTTGCTAATTAGTTTGATACCAAATTTATCAGATTTGGACAGCTATGAAGAAAGTTATAGATCCCCTAAACACGGGTTTCGCCCGTCGTCTGCTGCACATTGGGCCGCCATTTGCAATGGACCCCCGCAACGAATGACGTAGGTGCGGACTGTAGCGGTAAAAGTGGAAGTCATATCTCGACCAAATATACGACATCTCCAGAAACTTATCTACTTTTACCGCTACAGTCCTTTTCTGAAAATGTTCCGGTCTCTCTTTCGGACTTGGGAACTTGTGAAATAATTTTACACTCCTGAATTCCTCACTTCTATTCCGACATGCAAACGCTTGACAATTATTATACACCATGATTGTTGGATTTGCTGCTTCCAATGCACAGTAAACCACGGCCACCTGACTACTTTCGCCTGCTGCGCATGCGATTTTCAGGCCAGTTGTCCTCAGATACGTCATCCGTTAATCAATAATCAATGCTTCTACTTATCAAGCCGATTGCTAGATTGATGTGCAAAACATGATTATGTTGGCATATTTATTCCTGTCGGATAGCGCACTGTACTTAGCCATCCATCCGACCAGTTTTTGCGTGGTCAAAATGACCACGCATGCTCTGGTCATTATTACTGCAGCAAGAGCACTATCGAATACAGCCGCGAAACGTGGTCGAGTAAAGTCGACCACGCAATATCCACCCACACAATTTTGAGAGTGTAATAATAATAATATTTTGTGAACAATTTTCCCATCGAGAAATGAAGTTGGAGGGTGGCAACGTACTGCTAATCTTGATAACGAGGCATTTGGGAATATTTTATGAATTATTTGTTAATTGGTCGCCAAGCAATGTCGCGATCTGAACAAAACGTGCTTTATAGAGTGACCTGACTTTAGATACTTGAACAAAACACAGGGGTATATATAGTGGGGGGGGGGGATAGTTTCCGAATAATTTCTGACAAAACAAGACAACAACACACAAGTTTTTACATGTTAGATGGTATTTCTCTCTAAAAAAATCTTACAAGCAAAGACAAAAAGTAAGAACGTTGACACATTTTTTTTTTAGTTCGGTGAATCCGTACGAAAATCTCATGGCCTCCTCCATCTTCCGCCAATGTATAATAGGTAAAAGTAACAATTTTCAAACTGATCACTTTTCAGGAAACTACTGTACATTTTTCGTTCCGCGCAAGCGTTCTGCGTACGCGTCCGATCCGGTCAATATATAGGCCTGTTTAGTATTATGCTAATTACATGCATATATTCTGCACGGTGAGAATCAGGCAAGCTTCGCATTTTGAAGTATTAAACACATTTAAAAAGCTTAGAGTGACAGTAAACTGAAGCTCATAGATATATCTTTCAAGAGGATTTGATAAGTGTATGTGCCTCTCCTTTTCCCATCATGCATCATTCTAGTTTGTAAAAGCTTAGAAAGTACCTGCACACAATTTTCCACAATGCCAAGTCAAAAATAATAGTTTTAAATATATAATTTGCCTATTATCCAAACAAGCTGTTTGTCAAAATTCAAAATAAAATTCAATAAATTTTCAAATTATAATGCTAATTTAGCAATCACTGTAAGAAGGCGCTGTTCAAGTTCTATCATTTTAATGTCATTTTAATACACAGAAAAAACAGCCTTCCATTTATACCCATTCAAGAAATACCCTTTGTGTCATTATCATTTGCTTTACTCTTTAAGGACTTCTCTGTCTACTAGTACCATATATAATTATATTCTTCCTGTGCTTAACAGATTGCGACAATAATCTTTGTGAAAACGGCTGGTGTGAGGAGACTGTTGATAGCTATGAATGCCACTGCTCGACGGGATTTCAAGGAAAACATTGTAATGAAAGTGAGAACACAGTTTCTCATCATTTAGTGGGGATGGAGCGCAAGGAAAGATATCAAGTTAAGCATTTAAGGGAAAAGGAATCTAATAATGGTATTTAAAATCTCTAGAATAGATTATCATTATTTTGTTTAACATCTCTTGTATCATGTGATAGTTTATAGACTTGGAAAATGATTTTTTATTTTTTTTTACTATAGGAGAGCGAGGTCATTATTATCTGTCCAAACTTCGTGGAGTTTTTAGTTATTATTTTTATTTTATTTTTACACTTCCCTCTTTCCTTTTAAGTAAATTGAAAGTGGTTGAAGAAAAATAATTTTCTATTCAGTCCCTTCATTTTCTTGAATGTGCGCCCAGTTGTTGTAGATCAGCTCCGTCCACCATTCTCTGTCATCATAAGCCTGTTCGTATTTACAATATCGTGCGCATGTGCAGATAAAGGTCATTTTTACTGAGTGTAATAAATTGACCTTTATACGCTGTCATTTTCTACCATCGATCTCTACAGAGTACCCTCCACGAAATGCTCGTGCGCAAACTGGATTAAATTGTTTTAGGGTCTTTTGTACCATGTACTAATGACGAACTGGCTTATTGTCATGCTTTCCCTACATCCATTTCTTCTTTGTCCGTTTTAATTTGCTTATCCATTTTTCTACAATTCCTTTTCATTTGTCTCTATATTCTCAGCCTCAACCCCCCCCCCCCCCATCTCTCTCACTCTCGCTCTCTCCCTCGCTCTCTCTCTCTCTCTCTCTCTCTCCCCTCTCTCTCTCTCTCTCGCTCTCTCCCTCCTCCCCTCTCTCTCTCTCTCCCCACACCCCTCTCACCTCTTCCCTACCCTTTGACCTTTATTTTTTTTTGTTCCCCTACATTCATTTTCCCTCACCCCTCATCCTCCTCCTTCTCCCCTCTCTGTTTATATGTCAATAGCCTTTTTGTTAAATAATGCAATTAACTTTGGAGAGATATGTATCAGTCGAATAACTGGGAGGGGGGGGGGGTGCTATCATCACTTTTCCTGCTGTCTGGATAATATGACTACACACTTTTTTCATACTAATGATGATATAATAAAACCTCTTTTTTTGTTTCCATGTCAACTTGTTGGACAGAATCAAGTAACATCAATACCACGTCCACGGAGGTGGCAACATCGACGATGGGCATGATGGGTGTAACAGAAAGATCTACAACAATCTTGATGCCAACAACAGGTGAGCAACGAATATTTTATGAATCATTTCGATAATGATATATACCCCCTCCCTCTCCCTCTCTCTCACTCTCTCTCTTTCTCTCTTTCTCTCTCGGCCAACTTAATTTAAAGCCTTAAACTCATTCCAGGTAATGTGTTTGCTATTTCTATTATATTTATTTTAAAAAGAAAATGTATTCAAATGTACATTAGGAATGGTGGACTAATAACACCCAAAACCTTTCTAATATCCCAACTATTTCCGATAATACAGGCATTGGGGGGAGAGGGGCTCGTTTTTTCGAAGGTTTGTAATTCCGAAATACAAATTTCCCATAGAAGAGAGTTCGTAATTCCGAAAATGAAATAAGGTTCATAATTTCGAAGGTTCGTAATTTCGAAAGTGAAATAGGGATTGTAATTCCGAAAATGAAGAAAGGTTCATAATTCCGAAAACGAAATAGGGTTCATAATTCCGAAAAATGTAAAAAAAAAAGGCTCATAATTCTGAAAGTGCGATAGAGTCCGAAATAAATTTTCGAACTTCAGAAATATGAACCTCTTTTCATTTTCAGAATTACGAACCCTATTTCCTTGTTTGCAATTATGAACCCTTTTTCATTTTCGGAATTATGAACCTTCGGAGTAGCGAACCTTCGGAAAAACGAACCTTCAGAATTATGAACCTTCGGAAAAACGACATGTATTGCACCGAATTGTACGTGATATATAGCACGGAGGTCTGTCACGTCATACGCTCCTGGCGCCCCAACATTTTTACCCCGGTCATAGCGTAGTGGCCAAATTATCAGGTACCTATAAACATCTGGGTGGAGAGTGACAGATTAGGATTAATCTCTTGGCAAAGAATATTAACGTTAGTTCGAATCCTCAACCTTTTCAATCAGAGTCAAGTAAATGCACCACTATACCGAGACACCTCCATATTTCCGTAATATATTCCGTTTAGAATCCTCGGCCAAGATCTTCGTAACAGATAGCATCGGGCAGAAGATGTTTGTTACAGACCTCCGAGATGAATTCAATTTCACTATGATTCCGTCCTCCTCATGGCCACGTGATATCTACTAAAAGCAATACGCAGCTGTTCAATCTACAAACAAATGGTATCTGACCCCCCCCCCCCCCCCAAAAAAAAAAAAAAAAAAAAAAAAAAAAATGGTAGAAAATATTAAATAACTGAGAAATGAGCAACGAAAGATTAGTAAAGCGATTTAGCCGTCCTGACAGCGAAAACAATGCTGGAAACCTAAATTTTGGATTAAAAAAAATATGACATAATTTTGAATTCTCAACATAAACTATAAAGTGCGAGAAGGTCTTTTTCAAATCCACTACAACTCCTCCCTTCGGAGGATGCAGTGAACTTGTTGAACATCCAGTTTCGGATTATAGTTTTATCATGGAGAACGTACTAAATGCTTGTTATTATCATTTAACTATAAATAGGGACTGCATTGTGATATGGGTTTAAAATAGTTTATTTTTATTACTATTATTATGGTTATTATTATTATTATCATTATCATTATTATTATTACTATTATTGTATTATTACTCTCTTGTTGTGGCTGCTGTTATAATTATCAGATCAGTGTTGTTATTGTGATTATTATCAATGTCTTTTCTTATGAAAACAAATTGTAGTACCCATTGGAATTACCATCGCTGAGAAAGCACGAACTCTCTACATTGCTTACTTCGACCCGGGTAAAATAACCTCCATGTCGATAGAAGTGGGCTGTCCTCTTAAAGGAAATGAAACAGACGTAATAACCAAGGGTATCCTGAAGCCCAGATCACTGCTGGTAGATGAGGAACATGGGTAAGACTATTATCACAACTACAGGATTCCAATCCACTCTTTTAGGAGTCAAATGAGGGATCGGTTCGTTTTGAGGTTGGCATATTGGAACTGCAGGTGGAATCCACGGTCAAAAGAATTATTCACACCTATACTTGGAAGTGGATTCCTCTATAATTTGGATTACATTTCCACTCCAAACAAAGAGATTAATAATATAACTCCTGAAAGACTGGATTTCCAATCCTGTGCATAATGATAATAATTGGCGTATCAAGAAATTGTTATAAACAGATTGACTTCTTGTAGGTTAGTGTTTGCCTGTTAGTATGTTGACATTGTGTATGTGCGTGTGTGTGCGTTTGTGTGTGTGTGTGTGGGGGGGGGGGGGGGGGGGTCCAAGCCTCAATCATACAGATGGCGATATATGATACTATTTCTTCTACTACTACTACTACTACTACTACTACTACTACTATTACTACTACTACTACTACTACTACTACTACTACTACTACTACTATATACTACTACTGCTGCTACTACTACTCCTACTACTACTACTACTACTATACCTTCGGTGGGCGGAGGAATAGTATATACACTCTCAGAAATATTGGTTAAAATCATTAGGTTGGTTAAAATATGAACCTACCAACTGCTGGTTTAAAAAAGCGTATATAAAACATATGTGAATTGTTTTAACCAACAGTAGGTAGGTTCATATTTTAACCAACCTAAAAACTTTTCTGAGAGTGTACTATATAATAATAATAATAAAAATAATGACAATGATAAAAATGATAATGATTATTACAATAATAATAATTATGATAATAATCACGCCCTGTTTCAGATATGTGTACATGACCTTGAAAACTATGGTTGCACGCACATTCATGAATGGAACTGGTGGTGTTGATGTGCTCTATTCTAATAATAATATGACCCACATTACAGGATTAACCATCGATTTCACCAGTAAGTATTTTTTATTTTTTTTAATATCCTAAGTTTATATTTTACTCATTACATGCCAGTTATTTTTCTTAATAGTGGATGGGGGCATGTTACTGTTATACTAATATGTAAATTATTCGTTATATATTATTTTCTCTCGTTTGTATTATTATATCAAGTGGACCCCTGGCTAGAACAGCCGTGCTGCAATGGCACAGCTGAACAGGGCAATCTTTCCAAAATTATTTTCTCATGTTATCATGTAAGTTATTATATTATATTATGTATGCTTTTATATTTGGTAAAACAAATCAAGTCAAATCAAATCAAATGTTTCTTTATACACTTACCGTTTATGCTAATTGAAATCAACCAAAGATATGTGCTTTTCATGACTGACTACTGCTATAATGGCCCACACGAAGTGCATTGTGCCAGTTGGGGAATTAAACAGACGAATCAAAAGCCATTATTATTGTTATTGGTTGACAAGATTTGCTCCGAGAATGAGCTCACAAAGTATTGATGGAAGATTCACCCTCATATTAAGTTGGTTTTGATAAAAGCAGATATATGAGAGAAAAGTGGGTAACCTCGCGAGTCATAATGACCGCTATTCATAAGGACCGTTATCCATAAAGCGTGACTATTTATACTATTTATAAATAGCGGTCCTTATGAATAGCGAGCATACCCCAGAAAATGACTGGTAAAAAGTTTGATAAAAATCCGATAAGAAATAAGAAAGCTATGGTCTTTTTAATGTTATGATGAACCAAGTTCATATTAGGGTGGACTTCCGCTTTAAGCTTAAGCTTTCTCGTTATGTTATATTCCTTTGTGGAAGACTACCACAGTGATGCCCATTTAACACCTGGGTCTAAAACTTTAGACCAAACCTTGTTTTCACAAGAGAAGTCCCATAAACATATGTGTTACTCTTATTATTATTAATATTATTGTTCTGATTATTGATGTTATATTCGAACAAAATATGGATATGTCAATGAAGTGCAATGAAAAAATAACATACATACATACATACATATCTCTGTAAGCAGTACTTTTTCCGGTGTGTAATTTCGAGCAAGATTCGAGTCAATTCGTTATCATGTTGATGATTCCAAACTCCATAATACACACATATAATACATCATCATTCTCTCCCAAGAACACCTAGGCATTTTAGCAATTTCGGCAGTCAAATGACCAGTACTCAGCTCTTTATTTAAAGATTAAAATATTTTCCAGATTTTGATTTTGATTCTAATGATTTTATTTTGTATTTGGAATTTCTTCTTCTTTTTCATAAGGAAAAGTGCGTCGTATCTTTTTCTGTGACTGGACGGCCAAGAGAGCTTTCTACCAGGATGTGAGTTTATTTCCAGGGGCACACACTCCTATAGCTCAAGAGCTGACTCCTGGAGATTGGAAATATGTGAGTTATTTCAATGGCGTCCTCTACTTGCTGAAGTACACCAAACCGACAAGACTTGTGACCATGACGGAATACAGTCAAACCAACAGCTCGTATGAGGCTGTCGACATCACTCTGATATTGAAACCATATAGAATACATATCGCTTACGTAGGAGCTTAATGTATTCCGATTTTAGCTACACAGCCAATGGCCTGAACGCAATCGACAACCCCCAGCGTTGGAACGCCGACAAATTTAGAAATTTAAATGCACTCTAAAACAAGCTGGGTAAAATCTTACTCAATAGTTGGTAACATTGTACCCAACAAATATGCATGGTCACTTTTTGTCTGTTGTTGTTTTCAGATTAACCCTTTCAGCATTAACTATACCGATCACTTATAAAACTTGGGAGATACTTTCAACTCAAGCTTTCGTTAAGTGTAGCTTGAATGAAAATGAGATTCACCTGAAGGTTATAAGGAATAAGTAGAATGAAGGTATTTTCAAGCACCAAAATATTTGGAATATCTGTTTGCCTTTGGACTATTAAAACACTTGTCGCATGAAATAGAATAATAAACACATTACAAAAAAAAAATCCTTCTTAATTCTGATTTCTGAAATTATTCCTGAACGAATAGTCATTGTCATGTACTGCAATAGTATGTATTTGTTGTAAAGTAATAACATTGTAATTAAGAAAAGTGCGTTTAAAGCATTAATTAAGTAAGTAATTATGTAAGTTTTGCATTTTTTCAAACGATATTTTTCCTCGATGTGCATTACTAAAAATCAATACTACTTTCCAAAACAACTAAATATTTCCATCACTTCAGTATAGAAATATGCACAGTTACAACGTACCAATGTACATCAAGTATTTTAGGTAATTATCTCTTTTTCCATGTGAATTATACAATCTGTAATTTATAAATTAACAATCAATGGACATGTACATCGTCAGTAATCCTCTAAAAATGTTAAATGAAATTCATCATTGTAGGTAGCTAAAGCAATATGACCAATATAACAACCAAAGTAGTAACCCCATGAAATGTCTAAGGGGTAGGGTATATATAAAATGAGGTAAAGGACCCCACCCTTCTAAAGATTCCTCTCTGGTGTTTAACAATCTGTAGCAACTAAACGTGTAGAGCTCTCAAATATTTTTTTTTTGTCAGAACAGTTGGCTTCCCTCACTCACTCCTTCTGCTTCAAACAAGAAACAGGGAAAATCAGTAATGCTTACGGGGGGGGGGGGGGAACTCGCCCCCATTTTTTCCTAATTATGCAAGTGAAATTACTTCGTTCTTTCATTTTTCATAAACAGAGACCCATCATTTAATACATCTTGTTTAATGCAATATTAAATAAACCAATTTAAGATGGCTTGTTTGATTTGGGCAAACAATTGCTGACAATCTTCACGAAAACGCCGGTTCAACTTCCAGTACACGAACGAATTCGTCACCGACTTGAGTTCAAAAAGGCGGAAAACGATGGCGTATATTGTGTGATGAACATTCGACCTGTTCATGAAGTTACGTCTGGTCTCGATGGGAATGTATCGGCCAATGATACTTGGGACCGCAAGGAGGAAAATGATTGCGGTTACAATGCCAAGCATCAGCGTCAGTCTTTTTTCCGACATGGTTTCTGTGTTATTTTTACCCTTAGTTCCCGTTTGTGACGTTGTGGTGACGACGGTCTTGGCTGCGTAAAGAACGTCAGTGGTGTTTCTCGGCTCAGGGTGATTTTCCGTGGCTTTTTCGACATTTTCCGTATTTGATGTATTGGGCTGAGTGTCTGTCGTAACCTCTGCAGGTGAAGGGCATATGCATAGCTTCCCTGGAGGTATGGTTTCATTGGGAGTGTGGATAATTCCTTCAGCTATTTGGTGCTCCTCCTCACCAGAATTCAAAGAGCCTGGTGTCGCAGTATCAGCCTTTTGTCTCGCTAAATTGCAGTTGGTTGATGCATTGGTCATACTTGTGATTGGACCTTTGGGACGTTTACCTGTCTCGTCTCGCGGAGGTGACGAGGCGATAGATGGAGCTGTCATGAGTGCTGCACGAACCTTGGACTGACGACGTAGCGCGAAAATGACTCTCAAGTAAAAGAACGCAGAAATGGATATGTTGCCCAATATATACCCCTGTCCGACATGTCTGTCGAAATGATTGAACCATTCAATATCTGCTCTAAAGATACAGTCTGTTATGAAGTCATCATAGTGCGCTGCTATTAGGTAAGGTATAAACAACATAAACAAACAACAAATGCAGAGAATGAGAGTGACGATAGCTGTGCGGACTGTCGGCCTGCGATGGATGGGGAAACACACCGCCAGGTAGCGATCGACGCTTATAACCAATGTCAACGTCAGTTGACATGATGAAAACGATATTCCAAAGTAGTATCGGAATTGACAAAATGTATCATTTGCTTCCCACACTTTCATTTTGAGCAGGGATAATGCCGAACACAGGAAATCGACGACTGCCAGGCCCATGATAAAAACATCCGTTCCGGTCTTCTTCTTTTTCTTGGAGTAACCCGTCAAAATAAGAATATTGCCAGGTACCCCTATGCTGAATATGACTGCAAAGAAACAAATGAATGCGCTGCGGATGATTGCCATATTTTGACAAGGATAACTGCTACTAGTGACTTTGCATGAGATGGCCAACCGTCTCCAGCCCTAGCCGTCGGTTGTGTTTGATGATCAGGAAGGAATAACTTGTCGGTTTTATAGTAAAATTGACCCGAGTCGCATACTATTTCTGACTCTGTAGTGTAAATTATAATGTTGCTTAAAATGGGAGGTTTTCAGGACTCATTTGTCCACAGAGAAGTGGGGGGGGGGGGGGGGGGACAGAAAATGAAAGACAGGAGTTTAACTTTAAACCATTGTTTAAACCTCCATAAGCTTAGTACGCGGAAGGCTCTTATCCAATGGGCGGACAGTAATGCCCTAATATGTACGCTTATTTACGCTTAATTTAGCCCTCTGAACCTCTTTCGTGAAATCGGGCCGTAGAAGAATGAAAGTCACAGAGACAAAAGGGTTTGGAATGAGAGGGGAAAAAAGATTAAGGTATACACGAGCAAACAAACACTGAAATAAGTAAATTGATGCGATCTAGCTGAAGAGTGGATTTTCATTCCATTACAGTCATGTAAAGGAAAACTGCCATTATACCCAAAACTATCGGGAATATCGTCGATGTTATTGGGATTCAACAAATCAAAAAATAAAATGCATTAGCAGTATTCTTAGTGCAAGCATATTAATACGTCTTTGAATATACAGTTGGGCCCAAAAGTATACACCTGATAGAAAACAATATACATTTTCACCACTTCATTCATTCCTCCAAACTTTTCTCCTCATGAGGTAGACAAGTATGACCTCTGCTTAATGTATTATAGTACATGCATCTAATAGAATCACGCTGAGGAATAAACATGTATACCACTCCCTGTAGGAATAAGTTAAGTTGGGAAAGTGTGGGGTGAACTGTTTTCTTCCACGTGTATTATAAACTTTTGGGCCTAACTGTATTACCGGTTTTCCCTTTCAAATTCATCAAAACGGCAGCAAAAGTGACGCAATGTCCTTTGATTTCAGTTGAATTTGAATGCTCATCACGATCAAAATCCAACTGGCTAAAATCAGCATTCAGTTTGATTGCTAGGTCTAGCGATCGCATACTTCAATCATGCATTTTGAAAGGTGAGCACTAAAATTGAAAATTTACCCAAAGAGCATCCAGGCTCGTGCAAGTTTCGGTTCGTGAACGATTTCGTGGGCAATTTGTGATAAGCAATGGCTTAAAAATGCTCTCCTTTCATCGGAATTGATAAACTGTGTTCGTAGCTACGCCACTGACTGTAAGAAATACACTTTCAGTTGTTCAAACATAGCTTACTTGGTATTTACATGAACTATACGTGACATTTAATTCAGAAAAAATAACATATTACTGTTTATTTCTTACAATTAGAAAATGGGCCTACATTTCCTGGTTGAGTGAAAGTAGACCTTTCATGGAAAATTGGCATCGATTGCTTCATAATTATGCCAATTTTCCATGAAAGGTCTACGTTCATTTAACCAGGAAATAGTATGTTCATGTTCTGACTGTAACCACGGGCGTAGACATGCATAATTATCCATTGTTAGTTGGGAAGGGGGGGGGGGGTCTATTCATCATCCCCCACCACCACTGACAATAGAAAGTGTGTTCGTATCTACGCCACTGACTGTAAGAAATACACTTTCAGTTGTTCAAACATAATTAAGTTGGTATTTACATGAACTATACGGCACATTAAATTCAGAAAAAAAATAATATTAAATTTTATTGTGTATTTCTTACAATTAGAAAATGGGCCTACATTTCCTGGTTGAGTGAAAGTAAATGTTTCATGGAAAATTGACATAGATTGCCTAATAATTATGCCAATTTTCCATTTATTCAATCAGGAAATTGTAGGTCCATGTTTTATTTTTTAGAAATACACTTTCAGTTGTTCAAGCATAATTAAGTTGGTAGTTTCATGTGTATTTGGCTTAAAGTTATAAAGTGGTAAATGGTTCCTGGTTGAATGAAAGTAGACCTTTAATGGAAAATTGGTTTGGATTGCTTAATAATTATGCTAATTTTCCATGTAAGCCACTAAAGTTTGTCTTGAATTGGTAAAGCTTATTATTATTCAGAAGTCGGGAAGTTCCAAAACACTCACAGGCCACACCTCCGATCAGACAACAGATTTATCTGTCGAAAATCCAACCGACAGACACCACCCGTTGGCCGCGAAAAACGCAAAGACTATTTGTGTACTTGCAAACGCCGTCGATGGTTCCCATAATAACACTGGGCCTAGTCGCAATGCCAACACAGTCGTCCTACTCTCGGAAAGCAGGCTGACCCTGATAATCCGTTCAGGTGATCATTCGGGGTGAAGAATTGGAAGGAAAGAGCGAATTAGGAGAATTCTGTATGTATTTTTCTCTAAGCGCCATGAGCACCGAAAGGTGGACCTGTGCGCTATACAAGTAGGCACTATTATTATTATCATTATATTAATACAAATTAAGGACTATATATTTTGTGTGTTTTTAAGGTGTACCCCATTTTGTTGTGCCCCCTCCCCTTCACTCATACATCCGCCACCATCATTTGCTACGGCATGTATGTCATCTTTAGCGTAAGGCTTGGGTTGCCATTGACTTTTAAATTAGGTCTAGGGTGACGTGTAAAGCTAGATTGGATGTTTGATCCATGTATTATTTGTAAATAGCCACTCTATATTTCCCTAAATGCAGCACAATGGCATTTTCTTAATTAAATAGCATACATGTATCATGTGTATATATTTATCAAAAGCAAGTCACGTATTCAGGGTATTAAATGCCTAAAAGCAATCTAAGGAGTCAATTGTTGATTTCCTTTTTTCGAAATCAGACTATTAATTACGTCATTCAGTGTAGTGACATTTATCATAGTATTAGGTGTTAAAAAACATTTGACACTTTTGATCGTTAATTACTCAGAAGTTCTAAATCATATCAGACTGATGTGATGTGAAATTTTGAGTAATTTGGAATAAGTTCTGTAAAATTTCCTTAAAGGAGAATTACGCTCAAAAATAAAGACGATAGTGTTCAAATGTGTTATTTATTCCTACTTGTTAGACTATATGGCTTCGCGTCAAAATATACGAGATCGATACGAATCAAATTTTTCTGAGCAAAATTTACCATCTGCTAGCAATATGTATCGTCTGCTAGCAGCACATGGGGGCTATCATTTTGTTTTATGTGTACAAGAAGATTTTTCAAAATTAAAAACCCATTTGAGATTAAAAATATAGAATAGATATGTCAATTTATTTTTAAACTGAAGATTTCCTTATATATTTCTGTTGAAAATCGATATTCGCTTTATAGAAATCTATTTTCTCGATACTGGACGTATGGGACGGAGCAATTAATTCAAATTTTATGGATGCTTCTTCCCTGAGCATCTATAGTGGCAAACTATGCATTCACCTGCTTTCGGATAATGGACTTGAAAAGGCAGAATGCATGCTGCATATATTATGTTCTGCTCTGCAAACCTGCAAACCCAAGAAAATAGATTTTTGTTAAGCAAAACCAGACAATTTAAAAGTATCATTATAAAGATTTAATTTTTATAATACATGTAAACACCCACTTTATATTTTCCGTCACATTAGGTAATGAAGAAAATCAATTTAGGATTTGGATTCAAAATATCTTCCTGACTGGAACATTTCTCAATGGTTCATGTACAACTCCAAATCAGCAAGAAAATGGCAGCCCCCATGTAAATGAGTAGGAGACGATACCGGGTGTTGGAATATCTTTATTTAAACCATTTTCTGATATCTTATTAGAAAATGATTTAGGCCAATAAGTAGGAATTTATTACACCTTCCAATATAAGTAAATTTGTAATCAGGGCTTAATTCTCCTTTAATTAATATTCTTGAAATAATGCTCTAAATATTTAATTAGATTTTCACTTTTGAAAAATCAATGCCACAAAATATGAGTGCATCAGTGATTAATTTAGAACATGACAACTGCACTTGTTCATTGCAGCTGAAATTCCGGAGCACCTCTTTAACACATAGTCATGAATAATTAATGACACTGGATAGCAAAATGTAGGTGCTATGCACAATGACAATGTTGTGTTCTGAATTTAATTAATGATGAACACAGATTTGGTAGCCTTGATTTTTTAAAAATTGAAACTTTAATTAAATAATTCGAGAAATATTGTAAGAATATTGCACACTACGTAATTAGTACTAATTTGACACCTCGACCGGACAGTAGAATTAGTATGAACATTTATGATGAGCAATGACACACTACTGAACATTAAACTAGTATCATAATAATTGTGTTTTGTTCTGCAAGCTTTATCAAATTTGTCTATTTTGCGATCTGATGTGCCTGTTATAACCGCTTTTCGATGAATCCTGCGAAGGCTTTTTAATTAATCCTATTTCTTCTTATATCTAACAGCGAAGCATTGTAAACCTTTTGATTACGTGTTTATGGGACGTCAAACGGTTCACAATTTATAATGGCTATAAAACAATGAGTTCCTTCCACCAAGTACACATACTATATAAATCAAGATGAAAATGGATTACCGAATATTTAATTGTCTTAAAGTGTTATGCATAATGCATTCTCCACAGAGTAGTCTTTAATTTCTGTAAATATTGATCAACCAAAGTTTAGCTCCTTTATATTCTTGCTATCCATATTGAAATCAAAAAGCAACTTGAATAAACCTAAGCTTAAAAGATTAAAAATGTGTTTCCTTTTGAGACAAAAATCAGGCTACAAAGAGCATTAACAGTACGGAATAAAAGTTATAGCAAGAATTGTAAGTATAAGAAAAAAGTTCTTGTAAATCTCATCCGATTAGATAATAAAGGCGAATGAAATGGCTGCATTGTTTAGGGGATTACATACCATTACGCCAGGAAATATTTATGGAAAATCTAAGTGCATGTCAAGTCGAAATATATCGATATAAAAGTAAAGGCCAATGAAATGGTTGCATTGTTTAGGGGATTACATACCATTACGCCAGGAAATATTTATGGAAAATCTAAGTGCATGTCAAGTCGAAATATATCGATATAAAAGTATGTATGGTGTATTTTCAGTCATTTTCAATATATTGTATACAATTAAACGCACGATTTTGAACAAACAAATCTGAGAGCCTAATCATTAATAAATCACCTTTATAATCCTCTTCATTGCTTTGAATTCACGCTAGAGGCAGTTCATAGTTTTATTTGAAATCTGACCAGTTTCTCTGACTGAAAGTTGTATGTCATTGTCAAATTCAATGTGCGAAAAACATGTTGAATCTGAATAATCTTTCATTTACCCTCTTATTATAAAACTTTGCATAGTCGCCTAAAGTTATAGAATTAGATTTCATTTGTACTTTGTGATAATTCATAGAAAAATAAACGTCTGAGCAGTAAGCAACTTTTGAAGACGTATTTCTTTCAAACGGTAATGTTTAACAATAATTTATTAAACAAATGATGTATTTCACAGATTGTTGAAACTTTATTCAAATTTTGATTACAAAACCACATGCCCTTCCCCCAAATTGACTTTTAAACGATGGCTGACATTACTGCAAAGGAATTTCTTAGCAAAAAAAAAAAGGGGGGGGGGACTAGTTGCGAATAGTAATGAATAGTAATTAACAATCGTTTATTATCAAAACCAACACTTCGCAATCTTCTGCATTGCTGAGAATTCCGCTCGATTAGCATTATTTCTGCCTTACAATTTTGCAAAATTTGTCTTTGTGATGGTTTGCGCCTAATTATCTTTCATAGCGTTCTAACGAATATTTAATGTAATTCACTATTTTGCTTGTGGTAAAAACCGCGTTTTTATTAGAGATCTTATATTTCTTTATCTTATCAGAACATTATTTGGGGTTCGTGCAATAAATATCTCTTGGATCGACCAGCATGTCTCCAAAAATGGGTAGTACGAATTATTTGTAACAAGCCATTCCGTTTGCATAGTAAACCACTCTTTTTAAAGTTGAATATTTTACCTATATTTTATCAACTCCATTAAGTATCAACTGGGAATTTACATGTACACATATTGTAATAATTTGTTGCCGCCTTGTTTTAATAACCCTTTTCAGATGAATAATGCCGTGCATGAACATAATACTCGAATTTCAAAACCTTTCAGAGTTCAATTGGGACAGACAAAATTTTCGCACTCTATAATTTCTTGTAAAGGGCCCTTGACGTGGAATATATTACCCAATTACATCAAAGATGCCAAACTCTAAATACCTTCAAACGCAGATTTAAAACAATGTTAATGCAGGAAATTTAAATCACACAATTATTTATTACTGCTGTTGTTAATCTATTTCGGGTTTGTTGAAGGTGGTACATTTCTATTCGAAATTTTTTGGTATACTCTACCAGGGGCGGATCCAGGAAAGGGGGGGGGGGGGCACAATCGACAAAATGGCGGATCTCTATGGTAAAAATTCATACTTCTCTTCCAAAAGGGGGGGGGGCACGGGCCGGCTGTGCCCCCCCCCCCCCCACTGGAACCGCCAATGTACTCTACAATGAATAATTAGTTATAAGTACTGTTTATTATTGTTCGGATTGCCCATTTTAAGCTATATCATATCTTCATGACAATCCATCCATCTTTCAAATGTATTTATGTGAGATAAAGTCTTCATAATTATTACCCTGTAGAAGGTCTTACTATTTCAGATATGACATTTGTATGTATTTTCATGTTTGTTCAATATGTATATCTCAATGTCGGGGGGGGGGGGTATGTTGTTCCCTTGAATGTGGAAAGTAAATTAAAGTTCAAGTTCAAGTTCATTTTCTAGGTCTAAAATTGCTTATGCAAGTCATTGTGTGAAGATCTCTATGAGTGCACTAAAGGGGCAGGGACTCATTAGATGGAAAGTTCGTACGCCCCCTCCCTATATACCCTGTGGTGTAGCGTAGATCCATATATTGATAGGGTACTGACACCACGGGGGAGGGGGCACCAGTCTTACTCGATAAATGAATGAAATGTGAATTTACAAGGCCATAACTAGGGGAGGTGCAGCAGGGGATCCTATTATATTCTTTTCTCGCCTCCCTTTCCTGTTCCTTTCTCTCTTTTCCGTTTATTTCACATTCGATTGGGGCAACGTGCACCAGGTCCCCCCCCCCCCCCCTCTCCCCACTGTCCTTTATTCGAACAAATATCTATACATGGTAATATTTGTATTGTATTTACATCACCCGGGCTTGTCCAGGTACATTCCACCTCTCTTTCAGAAAGGGTTCTGTTCCTTTTTTCAGTTACTGGATACGCCACTGTTAGGATAGGCCCTACCCACACGTATGTGATAAGGGTGCGTGAGGGTGAGTGTGTAAATGATGGAAATGTATGGGGAAGAGTGCAGTTTCCCAGTGTGCCTCCTTCATTGCCCAAATACATCCCAATCTGACGTACGTTTTAGCAAATTTGATAGAAAGATAAACGGCTCGTAGCAAACAATTTTTGGGCGGAAAGTTATAGTTCGACGACCTGACCGTTTTTCAGTTATTTTGGCCGCAATAATACTGCACTGTATGTAACAGGGGTGGGTGCAGGGAGGGGAGTTTCCCCCTTCCCGTGTAAAGCGCGAAAGGTCTAACGTTTTAGCAAATTTAAGAGAGAGATAAACGGCTCGTAGCAAACATTTTTTTTAGGCGGAAAGTTATAGTTCGACGGCCCGACTGCTTTTGAGTTATTTGGACGCAATACTGCACTGTGTGTGACAGGGGTTGGTGCATTGAGGGGGGAGTTTCCCCCTTCCCGCGTGAACCGCGAAAGCTCTGACGTTTTAGCAAATTTAAAAGAAATATAAACGACTCGTAGCAAACAATTTCTTTAGGCGGAAAGATATAGTTCGCCGCCCTGATTGCTTTTCAGTTATTTGGACGCAACATTTCACTGTATGTAACAGGGGTGGGTGCAGGGAAGAGGAGAGATATTTTCCCCTTCCCGCGCAAAGCGCGAAAGCTGTGACGTTTTAGCACCTTTTTTTGGCGGAATGTTAGTTCGACGCCCTGGCTGCTTTTTCAGTTATTTTTTGACGCAAGACTGCACTGTAACTAACAGGGGTCGGTGCAGGGAAGGGAGTGTCCCCCTTCTCGAGCGAAGCGCGAAAGCTTTGACGTTTTAGCAAATTTTAGAGAAAGATAACGGCTCGTAGCAAACTTTTTTTTTTTTTCAGCCCGGACTGGTTTTCAGTTATTTGGACACAACATTTCACTGTATGTATTAAACAGCGATGGGTCCATGGAGAGGAGAGTTATTTCCCCGTTCACACGCGAAGCGTGAAAACTCTGACGTTATAGCAAAATTTTGAGAAAAAGAAATCGGCTTGTAGCGCCTTTTTAAGCCTTTTTGTAAACGTTTTTTTGTATATTGGCGTTTTCGGCAAGATTGTCAAGGAATCTTTGCTCAAATCATATCTACGTGTTGTGAAATAAAAAAGTGGGCCCAATTAAAAAAAAAGCTCACAAGCAAAAGAGAAAGGTTTGAAGAGTTTTTTTAAGATGCTAATTTACTGTCCCAAAAGCTCTGACAAGAAAAATAAGAATAATCCGTTTACGTGATTATTCGGGCTGAAGAATTGGAAGGAAAGAACAATAATACAAATTAAGGACTTATCATATTTTCGTTGTGTTTTTAAGGTGTACCCCATTTTGTTGTGCAGGGATCGTTAATAATTCAAAAGTTTTAACTCATATCAGATTGACACTTTAAGTTGAAGGATGTGATATTTATTTGGAATAAGTTTTAAATGTGTAAAATAAGTGTAAAATTTCCTTAATTAATGTTCTTTAAATAATGCTCTGAATATTTAATTTTAGCTTTGGATTCAGCAGCGTTACGCCGCCGCTGCGTGACATTCTTGTGTGCACTCTAACGGCCACATTCCTTGACGGATTTCTTTCAAACTTTGTATGGAGGTGTATCTTGTTCTAATCTAGACATCTATTATTTCTGGTGATGTTGCCCCCAGTGTTCCGTCTTTTATATGGGAAAAGGTAATATATTTGTGGATAGTTTGTGTGCGCTCTAGTAGTCCGGGGGGGGGGGGGGGGGGGGGGGCTCAACCTAGCTGGAAAGGAAACAAATTTTTATGTGCATGAATATAAAGATCGCATAGTCCGATATAGCGAATTGACCGTCTGGCA
Organism: Heliocidaris erythrogramma; assembly: GCA_025617745.1. Lineage (NCBI taxonomy): Eukaryota > Metazoa > Echinodermata > Echinoidea > Camarodonta > Echinometridae > Heliocidaris > Heliocidaris erythrogramma. The sequence goes on from CM046862.1 coordinate 52,341,488, forward strand.
TGTTCTATGTGGTGGGTGTGGCCAGGGGGGAGGTCACAAAGTGGTCAAAAAATGAGCGAGATCAGCTGGAAAGGAAACCCTTAGACACTTATATCAAAAGATTCGGCATAGTCCCAAGGTACATGTATGGACAATGCCAGACGTTTTAAGTGGTGGTTGGGGGGGGGGGGTGTCCGCCAGACGCCCCCAAAGGGGGTCCAAATTTGAGCTGGATCAGCTGGAAAGGAAACCCTTAGTCATCTATGAAAAAACGGGGGCATCTCGTTTTTCCGAAGGTTCGTTTTTCCGAAAATGAAATAGGGTTCATAATTCCTGGTAAAAAGGGGGCGAATTCATCAGGAGGAGAGAAAATGGAATAGGAAAGAAGACGGTTGGACCCCTACCGGCAACCCCCAACCCTCTTCCACCAGCGGCGTCTTAGATTAGCTTTAAGATTATTCCAAAAGACTTGTGCCTCCAATGGCGCCAGTGCTCCCACAATGGCTAGACTCTAGCTACGCCACTGTTAAAGGGAAAATTTAGGGTCACCATAGGATATTACGGTTTTAATTGCCATCTTCAAAAAGCAGATCTCTTTTCGTCGAAAAGCACCTCCCCCACCCCCGCAATGAATAAAAAAATGAAATGGAGACACAAAACTGGGAAGGTTTATAAAAGAGGAGAGGAGAAGAGAAAAGAGACGAAAATAAGAGGACGAGATTAGAAAAATTGAATAAGTGTTTATGTGTGTGTGTGTGCGTGTGTGGAGGTGTCGTAGTCGAACGGTTTACAGCGCTTGACTGGAAACGCGAAGGTAGGGGGTTTGATCCCTGGTACGGCACCTATGACCTTTTTGTTGTAAAAAAATGATAGCAACTTTCCTTTTTTTTAATTTACGAGCGCGCGAAGCTATAGCGACCAAAAATAATTGTGCCTTTCCGTTGTGAAAAATCATAAAAATAACATATTTCGGCATATAATGACTGAAATATGAGGATATTCGGGCACCTCACCCCCTGAATATGAGGGGTGAGTTGCCGGAATATCGGCACTTTCAAAATCTGGGGGGTGGGATTGGCTGCAGCCCCCCTTCTCGTACACCTATGCCTATGCGTATGTTGAGTACACAGTTGCAATTTATTTTAACTTGCGATTGTTTCAAATAAATCGCTTCAACTCCTTATAAGCCATTCATTTGGGTCAGAATGTTTTCTTCTACATGTGTAATTCCTTATTTCTATTTTTTACGATGAGGATTGTTTTACTCTCAATGTCTTTTAGTGTTTTGTAATTCGTTATGCTTGTAGAAGTTATTTCAAACTTCAGGTCAGCGGTTGTAACTGTGGGCGGGAAGGTACTCAAAATGTTGTAATTGTTTGGATTATCTGGTAACAAAATCATTATTCTATAGACAATATCTCCTTTTTTTTACTTGCTCACTAGCGCGTAAGATTTAGAAACGGAATAGTTTGGGACAGGGAACGCCCTTCATTAGGGCGAGTGAAGTGCCCAAATATTCCATATTCGGCAGTAGGGTTAAGTAATATTATTCATGGCTCATTATTACATGTTCAATATTTGTCTTTTGATGGTGAAATTGCATTTCCATTACAATTTTTTTTTAATGGTTGCTTTTTTTCTAACTCGCTTCGTTCGCTTGCAAATTGTAGAAACGGGGAGTATGATATTCTGCCAAGAGGCATCGGCTCCCCCTTTCAAAAACATTACGTGGCCATGTTCTGGTTGTAAAGATCTACTTGGAACTTTGATGTGTCTCATTTTCCAAAGCGGTATATACATTATATAAATAACTTCAAGCCAATTTCGTTGTAGAAAATTTAATGCGGAATCCAATCATTCACTTTCTTCAACACATCAGTATGTATTTGTAAGCACCGAAGCAATATCATATCAGAAATGAAACATGTATTCCTGAGGCGCTCGCTCTCTACGCTCGCTCACAAATATTGGTTAGTATAATCGGACAATGATATAATGATAATAGTATCAATAATAATAACAGTAATGATGATGATAATAATAATAATAATAATAATAATAATAACAATAATGATGATAATAATAATAATAATCATAATAATAATGATAATTATGATAGGAATTACGAAAATAATGGCTATTTCTCTGGATTTTATTATAATTGTTATCATTGTTATGATTATTGAGTACGAAATTAATATCTTTACACTTGGCCGTCTTTCCCCTCCTCCCTATCCGATATACGGATTGACGCCATATTATCTGAATTTACAACCCTTTTTCATTTTCGGAAATACGAACCCTTTTTCATTTTCGGAAATACGAACCCTATTTCATTTTCGGAAATACGAACCCTTTTTCATTTTCGGAAATACGAACCCTATTTCATTTTCGGAAATACGAACCCTTTTTCATTTTCGGAAATACGAACCTTCGGAGTAACGAACCTTCGGAATAACGAACCTTCGGAATTATGAACCTTCGGAAATACGAACCTTCGGAAAAACGACATGTAACCGAAAAAACACATATTAATGAAAAAGCACATATTTGAGCATTCAGAAATGTTAGGTAATACCACTTCTCCTTCAATTATTTGGATCAAGGTTCACAGAGAAATTTTAGGATATGAGTTTATATTGGGTGCAGTTTATCTACCCTGTGAAGGCTCAATTCATCACAGCCATGAGGTCTTTGAGTGTTTTGCACAGGATGTAATCAACTTTAAAGGTAAATTTAATATACCTTTTTGTTTAGTAGGAGATTTCAATGCTCGTACAGGGTTATTCGCTGATTATGTTGATATTGATGATAATGTTGTATCTGACATTCTTGGTTTGAATTTTTGTGATTATCCAAATCTGTCACCAACATACATGGTTCCCATTGAACGTCAAAATATGCATGTAAAGGTAAATAATAATGGTAATCAAGTTATTGATCTTTGTAAAAGTTTGGGTTTCTCTATTGTGAATGGACGGTTGGGGGATGATATTGGTATTGGAAATTTTACATGTTTTAATAAGAATGGGGGTTGTAGCACCATTGATTATGCCATTGACCCCCTATAATATCAGACGCTATTCAGTTTATACCGAAACTCGATAAATAAACGACGTATAAAGAATCATCGTATAGCTAACGGGTCGTTCAGACGCATATTGCGACCGTCGTGAAAAAGGTGGTATAGATCACGAGGTATCCGCTAGCCCCCCCCCCCCCCCCCCCCTGCCTGGATTTCCTCTTCCACCTTTCACGCGCGCTCCCGTTAAGCCCCGCCCAGTTATACCGTTCTATGGTCGCCATACGTTCAGACGGACACGGAACAGTGATTCTTTATCGAGTTCTAGTTCGAAACGATGCTCTGACCCTCCTTTCGCTATACGTCGTTTCGCTATACGTCGTTTCGTTAGTCAGCGTTCAGACGCAAAATTTCATCGTATAGCTATACCGTTTTGGTATAGATTTTTAGCGTCTGAACACCCTGTCTCATGATTTGTTTCATAACATACAAAACTTCCAAGTTGACCTGTTTGATAAGTGTCTATCAGATATACATTGTCCCATCATTTTTACCTTGCAGTCAGAGCACAACCAAGAAATTCATGATATTGAAGTCGCAAGTGATGATGCCCTATAATTAAAACAGTTTGTGACTCGTCCAAATCCAGCTACATGTCCTTTAAGTGGGATTGTGAAAATGTAAATGAATACTCTGATCGGTTACACAATTTAACCTTACAATTACCAGGAATTATAGAAAATATATCATAATTTATGTAAGTCATCAATATCTAAAACTTGAATATCTAATCTTCTACCTAACTGAATTTTCCTGCTTAGCCTTCACACTTCACAAAAAGAGAAAGTATGGTAAAAGTATCAGTGCATCTTTACGGCCCTTGAAAAATAATGGTAACCCAAGAGCCTTTTGGAGTTTATTAAACAGTAGTAGTCATCAGATTAAAAGTACAATTAACATTTCCTTATGTGATCTTTTACACCATTTTAAATCTCTTGGGACCATATGTATGTCAGATAATCATTCAGAGGAGAGGATGATTTTGGATACTGGTAATATGCCTATACAAAATGATGGATTGAATAAACCTATCACACTGGAGGAGGTTGAATTAATGATTAATAAACTGAAAAATACAAAAGCTTGTGGAAAAGACTTGATCAGGAATGAATTTCTTAAAAGTAGCCCTGTGGAAATGCGTAGAGTAATTGTTGATTCTTTCAATGTTGTTTTAGAAAGTGGGATCGTACCTTCTGAATGGTGTATAGGAGTAATTATCCCAATTTTTAAGAATAAATGTCAAAATTCAAACCCAGATAATTATAGAGGAATAACCTTGCTGAGTTGTCTTGGTAAACTATTTACCTCAGTCTTAAATAATAGAATTTCTAACTTTCTTGAAAGTAATCACATGTTAGGTGAGGAACAAGCTGGATTTCGCTCAACATATTCTACCATTGATCATGTGTTCGTTTTGAAGACTATTATGGATTTCTACCTACAGAAAAGAAGCGTTTATACTGTGCATTTATAGATTATAAAAAAGCATTTGATTTGGTTGACAGGAAGTTGTTGTGGTTTAAGTTGTTGAAAATAGGAGTAAATGGCAAAGTCCTGAATGTTGTTAAAAACTTGTACAAACATGCAAAGTCTTGTGTTTCTGCCAATGGCACAGTGTCTGAATTTTTCACATGTAATGCAGGAGTCAGACAAGGTGAAAACCTCTCACCATTGCTGTTTTCTGTCTATTTACATGACTTTCAAGAACACATTGCCAAATTTTATCCTGGCTTGAAAACTTTAAATGAAGAAATCAATAAATACCTTACAGGGTGAGGAACAAGAGTTTTTTTCAAAATTATTATGCCTGTTGTATGCAGATGACACAATAATACTGGCAGAAAGCCCTGATGAATTGCAAGTAGCGCTGGATGCAGTGCAAGAATATTGTAATAACTGGCATCTAACAGTCAATGCAAGTAAAACAAAAATAATGATTTTTTTCAAGAGGGAAAATTAGGAAGATACCACATTTTACATATGGTCATGAAAAAATAGATGTGGTATATGATTTCACTTATCTTGGAGTACAGTTTAATTATAATGGCACGTTTAAGAAGGCAATTTCAAAGCAGATAATTCAGGCAAGAAAAGCTTTATACAGTATGTTAACTAAAGCAAAAAAAATGCAGTTGTCAGTCGATATTCAAAAAAATGAATGTCATTTATTTGATCATTTGATCATGCCTATTCTATTGTATGGTAGTGAGGTCTGGGGATATGAAGATTTAAAGCAGATCGAAGTTTTCCATAGGAAATTCCTCAGATTGCATGGTTTATGAAGAAACTGGTCGAGGATTGATTTTGAATCAGGTGAAGCGTCGACTAGTCAATTTTTGGTCAAGAATTTTGAGGGGTAAAGATAGTAAATATTCATATGTCTTTTTGAAATTTATTTCTGCCATTCATAGAAATGAACACTCAGACTTTAATTCCTCATGGTTAAAGTTTATTGAAGATACATTCAATCAAACCGGCCTATCCAATATATGGCTAGGTCAAAATAGTGGATTGGGTTTGAATATTAATTCTTTGTTAAAATTGAGACTGAATGATATTTTTTCTCAGGAATGGAGAGATGTAGTTTGGTCAAATCGCATTTGCACAAATTATAGATTATTTAAAGACAACCATGTATTTGAAAGTTATTTACTCACCCTAAATAAAACTGATGCTTTTACTCTCTGTAAGTTTCGGTGTAGATCTCATAAACTACCTGTAAACAAGGGACGATTTGATGCGAACACACCACATAGTGACATGCAGTGCCCTCTCTGCCTAAATACTGATATAGGTGATGAATTTCACTATATTTTTGTTTGTCCTTTTTTTGAAAAGGAGAGACGTTTATATTTGCCAAAAAAGTTTTTTAAAAATATATAGGACCAGGCTTCCGAGTGCACATGACAGAACTATTTGATACTAGGAACACTTCTCAGTTGAAGAATTTAGCTAGATTTACACGCCTTATTATGTTGCAATTTTCTCAAAAAACAGAATGAGAAAATACCTCAGGATTTTCTGGTAGTACAACTAGAGTTGGACCCATACGTACTCGTAGCGGTAGGATAGTGAAACGGCCTGTTTTGTTTACATTGTAGCCTTCTGACAAGGCCCTCGTGACTTGGCTATTTTTCTCGGCAAGTAAGCTAGTAGTGGCTGCATAACAAGACTAGCCGCCCAGCCCGGTGAATGCGCGATCGAGCGACGTGAGTCCGAGGGCCTTTTGGAACCTGGCCTGTATTTCTTATGTTATCCTTTGTTCCTAGCGAGGATCTGCTACCTTATAGGTAGGAGCCAATCAGCGAACGTATCTTCGCATGACGTCAGCATAAATTTGGTATGCAAATTCGCCTTCATCTGGAGCTAGCTCGCTCGGCACACCCGGCGCTGCGGCCCGTGCAAGCTACATCAATCATGGAAAGCAAGCCCCGCAGATACCGTTGTGATTGGTCGATAATCCTCGGTAGGCGTGTTTAAGCATACGAATGTCAACTCGTGAATAATTCATATCGGACGATGGAAACCCAGGTTCCAAAAGGCCTCGCGACTAAAGTCGCTCGATCGCGCGTTCAACAGGGCCGTGTTGATTCTTTTCGTCGCCGGCTAGTCTCATCTCAGCATGACGAGGAAAATAGCCAAGTCACGAGGCCTTGTCAAAAGGCTATTTACATTGTAGCTTGTAAATAGACTGTATTGTTCTTACATATTACATCGCTGTACACTATCTATGCATACATTGCGTTTATTAGTTGGTTATATTCTACACATGTACATTGTTTCTATAGAACTTTTGTTTGTACATTGTATCATTATGTCATTATCTTTGTAAAATAATTGTATTCAAAAGTCATGGATTTAAGTGGTGGGGAGTGCTTGCCAGACGCCCCTAAAGTACCCCAACCCCCAATATTGAGCTAGATCATCTGGAAAGGAAACCCTAAGAAACCTATATCAAAAGATTAGCCACAGTCCAAAGATACGATTTAAGTGGTGAAGAGTGCCTGCCAGACGCCCTATGCTAATCCACCACCATTACTGAGCTAGATCAGCGAGGAAGGAAACCTTATGAAAGCTGTGGGAAATTACTCGCCAGATTCCAAAGATACGCAAATGATCACTACCAGATGATTTAAGTGGTGGAGAGTGACTGTTAGACGTTACTAATATTCACCCCCTATATTTTGAGCGAGATCAGACCTGTGCACATGAAAGTTCGTGGGAACAAAGAAAAAAACAAAAGCAAGCAAACAAATTAGTTTTGTCTAGACTTACATAGATACTGCCAGAAATTATCTTGATTATATATTGTGGGATCTACTTGCCAGACGTCCCCCACCATCTCCCATATAAAGAATGACAGGCAAATTGTGCAAATCAAAAGTCATTATTGTTGTTCTTATTCCCTTTATTTTAAGATTATACATGGGATTCTAGGCGTCAGACAAACGCTGTAAAACCAGCAAAATATGGTTGTTTTAACGTACGTAAGGCGTTTACTCCTATTAGTACCTTTTAAAAATGTGGATTATGGTTTGTTGTCATTGATAATAATTATAGTATGATATATAATTGACATTAGTTCTTGACTGCAATGGGAAAACTCCGTTAGGCCAAGTATTGTCGTTTAGTCAAATTTGGGCCGGTTCACCGATTACCCTACAGTAGATAGTAGACCATTCTGAGGCCAGTTTTTGTGATCAACCAAAGTTTAGCTCCTTTATTTTCTTGCTATCCAACTTGAATAAAGCTAACCTTAAAACATTAAAAAATTGTTTCCTTTTGAGACAAAAATCAGGATACAAATAGCATTAATAGCATAAATAGTATACTGTTAATACCTGCGCTAAAAATGACAATTAAACTACGCGATATCATTGCGTTTTAAGTTTGCACGCACCAGATGTACGCGTACACGCAGCTCAGCCGTGCTTTAGAGCCTTTTTGACGTGCGTTAGTGCTTTGGTTTTGCACCGTCACGTGCTGTTATTTGACCAGTCAGGATGCCTAAATTCTTGAACACGTTTTATAACGGATTATAAAACGGGTTCAAGAATGTAGCCATCCTGATTAGTCAAATAACACCTCGTGACCGTGCAAAAAAAGTGATAACATACGGCAAAAAGGCTCTAAAGCTCGGATGAGCTGCGCGTACGCGTACCTCTGGTGCGTACAAACTTAAAACGCAATGGAATCGCGTAGTTTAGTTGTCATTTTAGCGCAGGGATTACATGCGCGCACTGAAACGCGCATGACTTTTGTTGGCTGCGCTTCTGTGATGTCATCCAGGAAAGCAACTGGCAGCTTCCATGACTGTGCGACTCTTGGTTTTCTCTGGGGTTCGTAACCATTTTTATAGACTTCATAATCATATTGCCGACCCGTTTTATAAGACTATTAATACATGGGTGTGAGTTCGTGCTTTTGTGCGATCTGGCAACACGCAGGTTTTTATCGTGGTGTCAAACACACACGGCTAATTGCGCCTCGTGCGTATAGTACACCACGATAAAAACCTTTGCGTTGCCAGATCGCACCAATGCACTCCCAACCATGTATTAATAGTATAATAAAAATTATAGCAAGAATTGTAAGCATGATGCCTTTACCTAATACCGACCTCTTAACGATGTTTCCAACGACTACGGGAAAGATTCTTCATGAAACGTAATGAAAATTCATCAGACTATTACCCAAATACTGGAGAACAAGATCCATGTACTGACGAGCGATAATACTTGCGCGTTCTTGTAGAAATGACGTCGCAATAGAGTCATCTCATTTTACGCATAGATGGAGAAGTGTGTCTTATTAGCGACCCCTGCACATAAGTCAATGGCAATTTATGAAAAGAGATTATTTAAATGAAAATATGAAAAATTAACAATAAATTGAAAATACTTACGTTTTTATTCCTCATCTTTATTTTGGCTGTTCTCAACGTTGCTTGGCATTCTACGCGTAGTCCCATGCGTTGACTTGCAAGACGCGCGCTAGATGCCATGATACGCTTAATGGTCGGTATTATGACTGGTCGGTATTAGGTGAAGTGATCATATGAGAAAAAAAGTTCTTGTCAATCTCATCCGATTAGATAATAAATGCGGAGAAAAGCTCCCACCCCGGGCCCCGGTTTTGCCGAAAATATTATACAAAATAATTGTATAAATAATCCTCTGTCACGCCCGGACAATAGATACAATAAGGAACCGGTTTTAGTGAATTTGGAAATTTTGTCGACTTTTCATTCCGTTTCTTTTGAGCTAAAAGATGGATAAGGAATCCGTGAGATAGTAGAAAATTTAAATTTTCGCCGATATAGGGCTTCATCAAGATATTATGAAATTCATTTGAAAAGCATCCAACATAGAAACGCAGTGCACTAAAGGATAGTCGCACAACCAAGCAAAGCAGGAGGGTGTAGTACAAGCAAAAAAAAGAAGAACCTGGTAGAGATCGATGAAAAAACACAAACACACTAAAAAACAGCAACAACAAACAAACAAACAAAAAGAAGAGAGAAAAAAATAAGAAGAAAGTTAAGAAAGAGAAGAGAATGAAAGAAACAGAGGTGACATAAAGGTGGAAGAGTGAGGGGAAAAAACCCCAGAGAGGGTGAGAAAGAGGGGGTAAACAGGAAGAAGGGATGGAAAAAAGAAAGATAGAAAGAGAAGGAGAGGAAGGATGGAAGACGATTCGCAATGAGTAAAGACGAAGAAAGGGGGAATTGAAGAGAGTAGAGAGGGAATCAAAGTATTTAAAAAAAGAGAAAGATATAAAAGTAGAAAAAAGGAGAGAACGAAAGGGAAAGTAAAACGATAGACGGGATAGGGAGAAAGAGAGAGAGAGAGAGAGAGAGTTCAATTAACACCCTGGTTTTTGCAGTGTTGTCACGACCTTACTGGATCCTAACATGTTTCTATAGCAACCTGATAAACATGATAAATGATTCAATGTTGCCGCATTACACAAGGGAGGTGGCAAAGTAGCTATTATAATGGCAGCAGCTAAATTATTTGCATTTCTACTGCAAAATACCGAGCTGACTATCGCTCAAGCTAGTTGGCTTCGATAATATAGGTGTGTCGACTTAATGAAAATGTGATCGTAAGAATTTCATGGTGTCAAAATTGCTTTCCTAGTTTCCAAGATTCAAGATTCAAGTTTTGCTGTCCATTCATATACCTTGTGCCTATCAAGAAGTGTTTGTGAAATACCCATTGTTTTGCTCGCCCCGAGTTTATTATTTTGACGTTGTCTGATTGCTTGCTATTTACTTGCTTTGTCAAGTTTGTCACCGTATAAACCCGTTTTTTAACGACTCAACGGAATGCAGACGATCTTTATGTTCACTTTTGGAAAGTGAATAAAATATGGTAAGTTTTATTATTTTAAACTTGTATACGACCCATAAAACACAGCTAATGAGACTATAAAAACGCATGTTTATTGCTAGCACGGTTCTGGTATGTTTTTTTGCTCTTGGAGGAAATTCGTGACTGATCATGTTATGTGAAGTTCATAATGCTACGCTTACATTATACGTTCCCGGCGGCCCCGGCAATTAATGAGCTTACGAAACGGGACGGGAGAGTCTTGTTTTTCAATCAGGCTACGTAAAACTGGACGGCGACGCACTGCACAGTGTTCACGCCCTCAATCGTCAGTTATACAACAACAATACGGCTTCCCGTCCCCCACTTTACACCGGACGTTAGGGACTTTTAGAAGCAGTGGACTAGTACTTCGTCCCAGTCGACTAATTCGCGCATGTCAACGTCGTCGACTGCCCATGTTGACTACAGTTCTGATCATTTTAGATTTCACTCGACGTGTACGTACAGTCGACGTCAACCGGAAGTAAACACTCAACGGATGAGCATAATAGTTGAGCTGTTCTGATGACGTCATATACGTGAACCTCGTCGAAGATTTCGGAGCACCGCAAAAACATAGTGAACACGTTCTCGATTTTGCAAGTCAGGGAGGAGGACAGGGAGAGGGCGAGTGGCGCATGCACAGTGGCGTAGAATGATGTCCTTGCGTACCAGTCGACTAAGTGGACGTGCAATTCTAAAAGTCCCTAATATTTCGCCCGAGAACCGTCCTGAAATCAAACAGGACGGAGAGATACTCGAAGTCGCGCATGCCCATACGGATTTTTCGCTCAACTGCCCATCTTCAAAGGCTCCCGTCCTGAAATCGTAAGCTCGTTTTTGCGTCCTTCGGGACGGGAAGCGATTGTGGGCGTGAACACTGCAGTGCGTCGCTGTCCACTTTTTCATAACTTTGAAAAACAAGACAGGAGAGTGCGAGGACCGTCACGGTCGGTTAACTCTCCCCCCCTCTTGTTGCTCTCCTGTCCCGTTTCGTAAGCTCCAATCACGTTTCAGGCCACTGTGGACAAAACGGGATGGACGTGAGACAACGCGGCCACGGCAGACCGACGGTGCGGATGAGAATAGTAGGCCGTCGTAAAACGGGGTGAACGCAACAAACGTGACAGTACGTAACATGCCGTAACAAAACTTGGAGGCGGTCCGTAGTTGGACGGGAAGCATGTGTATTCTCCGGCATCTCTAAGACCTTGATCAGAAACGTGAGGGACCCATCAGAACGCGACGGGCCGGGAGGGAACGTACTAGCATCCGAACCGTAGTGCGCCTTTGAGCCTCCGGGAATCAGCAGCCCCTTCCCCCACAGCCCGTCGTGGGTACCGTGATAGACCGTGAGAAAACTTATCAAGACACACCAAAACGTGAATACCGAGGGGGGAAATGGCCAAAATCCCACGGCGCACATCATTTCGGGAAAACGGGGCTGCCGTGGCCATCGGGAACATAATGTAAACCTAGCATTAGTATTCAAAGGCGTAAGTTCAATCATAATGCAAGTTGCTTGTTGACACGATGGCTTGGAGGAGTAACAAAGCCTTTGTCCAAACACAATACCGGTTGTGTTTTCAAAGAAAGGGAACCAGGGGCGGCGATTTCCTGTCACGGCCGGGGGGGGGGGGGGGGGGGCGAGTCTGTGATAGTACACTCCCCCCCCCCCCCCCCCGAAAAAACCCACAAAGAAACAAACAACAACAACAAATACAACAACAAACAAACAAACAAACAAGCATTCTGGCGGATTCCTCTGGAAATTATTATGTTAATTATTTTACGTGGTCACTTAGCGACTGAGCAAGAAAATGGGGTTGGAACAGCTTTTTTAGAGCACTTTCGATCACACATGCAAATCAAAGCGTTAGCAAAAAAAATTCTCATTTTTCGGGGTGGGAGTGGGGGGCAGGATAACCCCCTCAAATATATCCAGGGAGACTGGTCCCTCGTCCTCTTGAATATGCTGACCTTGCAGTAGGTCCTAAAGTGGGAGGTGACATATTGTCCATTATAAAACACAGGGGAATCTCTGCTTAAACATACAGTGTAGAGATCTGCAATAGTACTAGTATGCGAGAGAGAACAGCAAGAGCCTGAACAGGTTGTTTACTGACTATTTGCTTTACGTCTTTTTCAGTCTTCAAAATTTCCTGGGGGAATTACGAGGATACCAAATACTCTGTATATTATATATATTGATGTATGTTCTTATTTATTATTACCCACGCCGATGAAATCGTTACCCACGCCGATGAAATCGGCAGGGTTATGTAAAGGGCTCCGTATGTTTTTACCCACGCCGATGAAATCGGCAGGGTTATGTAAAGGGCTCCGTATGTTTGTTTGTTTGTTTGTTTGTTTGTTTGTTTGTTTGTGTACAAGATAACTAGAGAACGGGTTAACGGATTCGCACCAAATTTTCAGGGAATGTTCGGATAGTGACAGGAAAGAATCGATTAGATTTTGGTGATGATCGGTAGACGCCTGCGAATTCTTTGTAACCTTGTATTTTTGACCCCATAGTTATTATTATTAGTATAGTATTGCAACTACTCTGTAGCGCCGCTAAGGCGTGGGTCTGCCGCCTTTGACGGCCTTTCTAGTTTTTGTTATGAGTTTATTTTCATGATTTTGTTGACTATTATTGTTACTTATTATTGCTATCAGGGTCTCATGGAAGACCACCAATTTTGGTGAAAATGAGTCAAACTTTTTAAATATCAGAAATAAATATATAAATAAATAAATATTTACCCCAGTATGCATCTAGTCGCGGTAATGATGCACACACGTCTGTACTATCTTCTGAGATTTAATAGGGGAGACTCATGACAAGCTGTCGACACAAACCGTTGTTTCTTGTGATTACATATTAGGAGCATGACAAGAAACTGGTCAATGAACAGATGAAAGAAAATAAGCTTTCCGAATTTCAACAACCGTGTATTAAGCCTAAAAACAAGCATGTTATAGGACATTTTTTTTCTCTCTTCTTCTAAATACAGGCCGAGGAACGAGGTCTACGTGTTGTGCAAAACATCAGCTTTGCATTTCTATTCCTCGGTATGTAGTACTTTGATTTCATTTGATCGTAATGGTAAGAGGTGTTGGCTGGGAGGCCTCATGCATTTATGAATGTACTGATTAATACTAAAAAGGCTAATCTGGGTAAAATGGCATATTATTATTATTATTATGAATACAGGTTTTCCCGGTCAAATTCATCAAATCAGCAGCCAAATTGATGCACAGTCGCTCGATTTCATTTGAATTTAATGTTCATCAAGCTCAAAATTTAATTGCCTAAAATGAGCATTCAATTTGATTTGTAGGGCAAGCGACTGCATACCTTCATCATGCAGTTTGATAGAATGAGCATTCAAATTAGAATTTTACCCAATGAACATTCAAATTCACGGGATCTACGGATTACGAACATTTGGAAATTCGATTTCATCAACAGGCAAGCGTGTTCGCGATTTAAGCAACGGGGGGGGGGGGGTCTTTTTAATGTCATTGTGAAAAAAAACGTGAGAACAAACTTGCTGTTATTGTTGTTGTTGTTGTTGTTGGAGGCTGTTGTCAAAAAAATTGTTTCAGACTTGTACCCCTCCCCTCCATCTTCCAGGTCTAGAGAATCCTGCATTCAGCACTCATCTGATGCTCTTGTGTTGTATTTTCCTATAGCCTTATTAGTATCACCAGAGGCAGACAGTTCTTGTAAAGACGGACTAGGTTTGAATTACACCTTACCAATGTTCGACGAGTGTAAGCCGAAAGAGCACCCGAATGGCAGCATGGTACAGACCATCCCAAAGCTCACCCTTGCTTCATATGTTGATGTTAGATGCCCGAGAAGGAAGAGTACACTGGGGATACCAACGGGACAAAGGGTGTGCAGATTCCCGGGTAATAATGATGCATTAGATATGGGCAGCGTGACCGGCGTGGGGGGGGGGGGGGGTGGCTGCAGCCCCCACTTTTCTTTTTAGTATACTCACGTTTAATTAAATACCCCGAAAATTTTTTAAAAGTGTCATTATTGAAGTGAAATAAGCCCCCCCCCCCCACCCCCCCCCCCACACACACACACACGCTTTCAAAATGCCCCGGTCCTTGTTGGAGTTCTTTGTATTTCATGATGTTGTTGATACCATTCATTGCTTATTTTCGTTGTTGGATTGGGCAGAAATACTCTTCCATGGGAATGAAGAATAAATAAATAAATAAATGTTATATATATATATATATATATATATATATTGCATACACCGATATTGGTTCAGGAAGAATAGTCCACACACATTGTTCAATAATATTATCAAATTCTACGACGGTATTTGCCGCCAACGTCACGGAAGAGGTTAACAAAACTTCAAGAGGGGCATTTGTTAAGTGTTTGAAAAGACTTTTAGAAATACGACCATGTTGAGATATTTACGACTACCATTATTTCCTTGGTTGAAACAATGCAGCCAAAATTATTTTTAATAGTAAAAGCAAGGAGGTACTAGGCAAGCTTGCCTAGTACCTCCTTGGTAAAAGTGCTTCACTCTTTAAAATGCGTGGTTAAAAAATGACCCAAACGTGGTCAATTTTTACTGCCCGTTTGCGTCGTCTATGCACAAACCCACACGGGGTCAATTCGACCCCTTTGTGCAGGGCTACCGAAAATGGCCACACAGCGTGGTAATACATGGGTACGCATGACGCATGCGCGGCACGAAATATATAGTTCCATGAAAAGTCATCGGTTTTTAAATTGTTACTTACTAAATCAATGAATTAAAGGGAAATTCAACCTTTTTTTTTTTTCTATTCGTATTATATGTAGCGTAAACTTGCTGATTAGTTTGATACCAAATTTATCAGAATTGGACAGCTATGAAGAAAGTTATAGATCCCCCAAACACGTGTTTCGCCCGTCGTCTGCTGCACATTGGGGTCGCCATTTGCAATGGAACCCCGCAACGAATGACGTAGGTGCGGAGTGCAGCGGTATAGGTGGAAGTCATATCTCGACCAAATATACGACATCTGCAGAAACTTTTCTACTTTTACCGCTACAGTCATTTTCTGAAAATGTTCGGTCTCTCTTTCGGATTTGGGAACTTGTGAAAAGATTCTACACTCCTGAATTTCCCACTTCTATTCCGGCATGCAAACGCTTGACATTTATTATACACCATGATTGCTGGATTTGCTGCTTCCAATGCACAGTAAACCACGGCCACCTGACCACTTTCGCCTGCTGCGCATGCGATTTTCAGGCCAGTTGTCCGCAGATACAGCATCCGTTAATCAATAATCAATGCTTCTACTTATCAAGCCGATTGCTAGATTCGTGTGCAAAACATGAGTATGTTGGCATATTTATTCCTGTCGGATAGCGCACTGTACTTAGCCATCCATCCTACCAGTTTTTGCGTGGTCAAAATGACGACGCATATTCTGGTCATTATTACTGCAGCTTATCATTATACTGTCGAATACAGCCGCGAAACGTGGTTGAGTAAAGTCGACCACGCAATATCCTCCCACGCAATTTTGAGAGTGTAATAATAATAATATTTTGTGAACAATTTTCCCATCGAGAAATGAAGTTTGAGGGTGGCAACGCACTGTTAATCTTGATAACGAGGCATTTGGGAATATTTTATGAATTATTTGTTAATTGGTCGCCAAGCAATGTCACGATATGAACAAAAACGTGCTTTATAGAGTGACTTGACTTCAGATACTTGAACAAAACACAGGGGATAATGTAGAAATCTATAGATAGTGGGAGGGGGACATAGTTTCCGAATAAACACACGTTTGATTACATGTTAGATGGTAATTCTCTCTAAAAAAAAAATCTTACAAGCAAGGACAAAAAGTAAGAACGTTGACACATTTTTTTTTTTTTAATTCGGTGAATCCGTACGAAAATCTCATGGCCTCCTCCATCTTCGGCCAATGTAAACTAGGCAAAAGTAACAATTTTCAAACTGATCACTTTTCAGGAAACTACATTTTTCGTACCGCGCAAGCGTTCTACGTACGCGTCCGATCCGGGCAATAGGCCTGTTTAGTATTATGCTAATCTCATGCATATCCTCTGCACGGTGAGAATCAGGCAAGCTTCGCGGATAATTATTTCTAACGCTGTGCGAATTATAATCACTATTTCTCCACCCTCCCCCCCCCCTTTTTTTTTGACATTCTTCGATCCCCATACCTGGAACTAAACGTTGATAATTTTTCTGAAAGCTATCAGGAATTTTTTTCCACTCTGCAAGTCAATTAAAAAAACCTCAATTAAACTACTTCCGTTGTCAAACCATTAAATAGAATATTACCTTTAAGGAAGGAAAATGATTGATATTCAAAGCAGTTTGTGTGTATACACTGATGCAACACCACATTTTGAAGTATTAAACACATTTAAAAAGCTTAGAGTGACAGTAAACTGAAGCTCATAGATAGCGCCATCTTTCAAGAGGATTTGATACGTGTATGTGCCTCTCCTTTTCCCATCATGCATCATTCTAGTTTGTAAAAGCTTAGAAAGTACCTGCACACAGTTTTCCACAATGCCAAGTCAAAAATAATAGTTTTAAATATATAATTTGCCTATTATCCAAACAAGCTGTTTGTCAAAATTCAAAGTAAAATTCAATAATTTTTCACATTATAATGCTAATTTAGCAATCACTGTAAGAAGGAGCTGTTCAAGTTCTATCATTTTAATGTCATTTTAATACACAGAAAAAACGGCCTTCCATTTATACCCATTCAAGAAATACCCTTTGTGTCATTATCATTTGCTTTACTCTTTAAGGACTTCTCTGTCTACTAGTACTGTATATAATTATATTCTTCCTGTGCTTAACAGATTGCGACAATAATCTTTGTGAAAACGGCTGGTGTGAGGAGACTGTGGATAGCTATGAATGCCACTGCTCGACGGGATTTCAAGGAAAACATTGTAATGAAAGTGAGAACACAGTTTCTCATCATTTAGTGGAGGATGGGGCGCAAGGAAAGATATCACGTTAAGCATTTAAGGGAAAGGAATCTAATAATGGTATTTAAAATCTCTAGAATAGAGGGTGGGGGTGGAGGTTGCTATCATCACTTTTCCTACTGTCTGGATAATATGACTACACCCTTTTTTTCGTGCTGATGATGATATAATAAAACCTCTCTTTTGTTTCCATGTCAACTTTGTTGCACAGAATCAAGTAACATCACGACCACGTCCACGGAGGTTGCAACATCGACGATGGGCATGGTGGGTGTAACAGAAGGATCCACATCAACCTCCATGCCAACAACAGGTGTGCAACGAATTTTTGTGAATCATTTCGAAAGAGATATTTGTATTCATGTCTTCCATGATGTATATCCCCCCCCCCCCCCCTCTCTCTTTCTCTCTCGAGCGAGTTAATTAAAAACTTTAAATTCATACCAGGTAATGTGTTTGCTATTTGTAACATATTTATTTGAAAAGAAAATATATTAAAATGGAAATTAGGAGTGGTGAGCTAATACCAAAAACCTTTCTAATATCCCAACCATTTCCGATAATACAAGCATTGTAACCGTGAAATCATATTCAATAGGTACATTGTAGGGGGTGGGGAGGGCCTCGTTTTTCCGAAGGTTTGTAATTCCGAAATACAAATTTCCCGTAGAAGAGGATTCGTAATTCCGAAAATGAAATAGGGTTCATAATTCCGAACATTATTTTGATTCATTTTTCCGAAGGTTCGTTATTCCGAAAATGAAATATGGTTCGTAATTCCGAAAATGAAAAAGGGTTAATAATTCCGAACATTATTTTGATTCATTTCTCCGAAGGTTCGTTATTCCGAAAATGAAATAGGGTTCATAATTCCGAAAGTGCGATAGATTCCTAAATAACTTTTCGCAATCAGAACCTCCGGAAATATGAACCCTTTTTTCATTTTCGGAATTATGAACCCTATTTCATTTTCAGAATTACGGACCCTATTTCCGTTTTTTTGAATTATGAACCCTTGTTCGTTTTCGGAATCATGAACCTTCGGAGTAGCGAACGTTCGGAAAAAAAGAACCTTCGGAATTATGAATCTTCGGAAAAAACTACATGTATTGCACTGAATTGTACATGATATATAGCACGGAGGTCTGTCACGTCATACGCTCCTGGTGCCCCAACATTATTACCCCGGTCATAGCGTAGTGGCCAAATTATCAGGTATATACCTATAAACATCTGGGTGGAGAGTGACAAATGAGGATTAATCTCTTGGCAAAGAACATTAACGTTAGTGCCGGGCTGAGATTCGAACCCTCAACCTTTTCAATCAGAGTCAAGTAAATGCACCACTATACCGATGCACCTCCATATTTCCGTAATATATTCCGTTTAGAATCATCGGCCAAGATCTTCGTAACAGATTACATCGAGAATAAGGTGTTTGTTACAGACCTCCGAGATGAATTCAATTTCACTATGATTCCGTCCTCCTCATCGCCACGTGATATCTATTATGACACGATGACCCGGAAGTTATACTGGACTGATCAGACTGACAAAAGAGTGTACCGTGCATATTATGTGAATGGTACGACTATGAATAAGGAGGATGTCACAACTAAACATAAAACATGTAAGTAGATAGACAGGGCCCGTATACAATTCAATACTTAAGAATGAAATTTGAGTAGTTTACTTAGATTTCGGCTGAGTAAACTACAGTAACTTAAGTCTCAGACAGCTACATCGCAGACTTAAGCCAATTACTTGATTGGCAGGTACATGGCTTTCATGCATGTAGACATACGCGGAGCATGTATAAGCAGCGCACAGCTTGGCAAACCTTGTAAGCGCGCATCTACTGTGACGCATTTATTGCGCATGATTTTGGACAGGATATGTGACGTCACAATGGATATCAGTAAATATTTTGCCTTAAAGTCGGCTTGCTAAAGAAAAACACCTTAAAGTGGTCTGAATACGAGTAAAGCCATGTTACTTAGCCGAGATAAATGCTTAGTAATTTCCTTACTTAATGCGAGTGTTGATTTGAATACCGCTCCTGGGCCTGCATTCAATTCGAAGAAATATGAGTAGTTTAGTTTTCGGCTGAGGTAAAATACTTATGAAATTTTGGTATTCAGTTGAATCTTTTGGCTTTCATATGTACGCGGAGCAGTATAAGCTGCGCACAAGCAAGCCATGTAACCGCACATCTACTGCGACGCATTTGTTGCGCATGATTTTGGACAGGATATGTGACGTCAAAATGGATATCAGTAAGTATTTTGCCTTAAGCCCGCCTCACACTGTGCGATTTCCTGCGATATCGTGCAGTGTGAGAGGTTCTGCGACGCAACAGCAGGCGATTTTTCCAATATCGCAAGCAATCGCCTCGCATCGCAGGGTTTTGAACATGTTCAAAAATTTTGTTGCGATGCGATGCGTGTATGATTTCCATCTAGTGGACAGAGGAACGACAGAGAAAGGGGAGGAGAATCTCCTCAAATGTGGCAGGATAGCCGGATAGGCCATCATTATTTAACATCAGCCTGCCGGTCTATCACAATCGCGTGACAAAAGACAGAATGATGACGGAAATATGTCACGAGATTGGATGTAACCGTAAGTAGTAATTTGATGAAATTTTGCACTATGCATTTTTTATCGCACATATTTTTTGCATATGTAGTCCCGTACATAGGATTTGATTGGAGTGTGATTTCATCGTTTTGCGCAGTGCAGGAATGGGTCGAAGATCTTGAGTATTTTGGCTGTTGCTTTGGCATGTTTGGACAGGGTTGGATGGGAATTTTACCCATTTAACCTCATTTGGATTTTGGGTCTGGGATTCTCATTGCCAAATCATACCAGAACTTGAACTTGAAGTCTGGTGCACACATTTGTACATTATAATTAAATTTATAATTATCTATTCTAAGTCTAGATTAACTAATTTGCGGGATGCATTTATGTATTCATTAACATTGTCATTGACTTTGTAAGTGTAACTCTAAAAATGAATCTAGGGTAATTAGTATTAAAACAAAGAAAGTTACTACATCTGAATTACTCAGTTGTCATGGTTGTAAATAAATGTAAAAACCCCATGCATATAACTGACTTCAAGCTTTTTTAAGGACTACTATTTGAAGGTCCTTATTCCCACATCAGCAAGCAATGGTCATATTGACCACTACGAATACAAAATGCAAAAATAGTTCGTATTTTCTGTCGCGTGTACTAAAGGTATGGGGGGGAAATAAGATAAATATTTTAAATACCTTACTTTCAAATTCCGCCCTTAAAAATCTCACTCCTACCTCAAATGGCCGTTAGGAAGAACTTTTGATATTTTCAGCAAAATCCAAAGTCAAAATCTTGTCCAAAACCGGAGAAATCCCCCGATTTGTTTCGCGATCGCGTGTTGTTTACATACTGCCGATGTCTTAGACTAAAATCGGCCAATGAAATTTTTGTCCACGAAGAAACTCGGGATCGCAAGCGCACATCGATCTTTACGATCGCGCACACAGAAAATCGGGACTTTCCGTGTATGCCACATAGGGACCGAATTTTTAAGGACAAAACTCTTTTGGGGAGATGTCAGCGCCCGCGGCGACCAGGAAATGTACACAATGACTCCGATAGCTCGTTTCGCGAGAATCAACAGTAAATTACGGATTTGATTTTTGGAAATATCTTTTCCAACATCGGTGAGTTGAATTTATTGTATTTCTTGGATATTTAGTGGTCGGTTTTTGTAAATTAAATGCCGATTTTGAGTGAATGTTTGTGACTTTTGTGCAGTGGTGTTTTAAAAAGTTGAGGTGTATGACTGCCTAAATTATACACACGAAGTATAGGAATGTAGCTATGAGTGCTTATTCCCCAAAAATTCTGAGTCCTTTCATCTCAATTGTAGCCCACAAGTACATGCAACAGCGGCAGAAGCAGTGACAAGAGTTGTACTAGGCCTACTAGTAGTACTACTAGTCTAGGTCTAGTCTACGTTGTGGGCACAAGAAAAGGAACTATCATGACTATGTTTTTACATAACTTGTTCAAAGTTGACTCGTCTTAAGTTAGAAGAGATAGAGAGAGAGAGTTGCAGCTGGCCGAAGAAGTATGTACAGTTTTTCAAATTCTTTGGCCCCCAGGGCGCTGGACCGACGCTTGCCTCGTTTCGGTACCTCAACTTCCCTGAGATATGGGCTCGGCATCCAGGCCCATCAGTGCTTACATGCGTCGTAAACAGCATACACATTTTAGGTAGCTGCTTTTCTCGTTGGTATTTTTTTTTTCAATATGTAGATGTATTAGATCTATAATATTTTTCAAAATTTCCCCTCTCTTCTAGGATTCCTTGCCATGCTGGATTTAAATGGATTTTATTTATATCAATTAATAGGCCGATATATTTTGCATCTCAGGTTTTGCACTCTATTATCCACAGCTTACCCAATACTAAGCTGAGTTGAGATGACAGCCAAATTTATGATTAAGGATCAAAGAATTCTTCATTATTAAATTTTTAAGGACTGAAAGTGAGGTTTTGGGTATCATTTACCTTGTTCACAAAACAATAAGTGTTTAAATTCTTTTATAGCTGCAATGTATTTTAGTTCCCATTATTATTTTTCAGTTAACCCATTGCCTTCTTGAATCAGGTGGGTCCTGTATCAAGTATTTAGCAAACTTTAGGGAATAAGAGAATTCAGCAGTCAACAGCTACATGTTAATATTTGAAAGTTATTGTGAGATCTACTTTAGATGATCATGATTATGTTGTACTATTTGTTTCAGAATATTCATATTGATAAGTTAAGATTGTATTTTAAAATGTCATAAATCACAAGTAAGCTGGCTACTGATGTCAACAATGTAAGAAAGTCTGTAACATGTTTCTAGCTTTTGCCCCCCCCCCCCCCTCCCCTTATTGTTTTTGCATAGCTCAATTTCTAGTTAAAACTTATTTTTACTCTCTTTTCATAGGATTTTTCGAGCTGTCTCTTGGAAGCTGTTCTGCAAGCAGTATACTATCTCATGAGAAATGCAGTGCTATCAACCCTTTCCCACAGTGCACGCAATGTAATGTCAAAGAAATTGCCTTGGAAAAGTTACTGGTAAGAATTGTTTTTGAAAACAGACTTTTAACGAAAATTATAACTTGTCATGCAGGTTTCTTTTTTTTAACTTTTACCTTGTCTTGTTTCTTTTATTTTGATTGAATTTAGTTGTTCATCAAGATAGTCGTATAATTTGCTGAGAAATGACATGAACACAACAGATACCAGAGGGACGACACCTTTCATTCAAATAAAATGCTTAATTTTCATTTAATCTGTCAAAACATATTTTTATAAATGAATAGATTTTCATTGATTGTAATTGTAATTGCACAAAATAATTTTGAATCTATTGCATTCAGGCTGAGTGAAGCAAAAGAAATTCTGGTTCTTATCTCTTAATCTGTTTTTATTCTTTGTCAAACATCTATCCAGGAGAGTGTATTCAAGTACAGTATAATGCTGATAATTTGTCTGCTGTTTGATTTAAGCAGGGAAATGTAACTAACTCTTAGTTACATTTCCCTGATTTAAGCCAGTGAGAATGAGTTTGATTGTAGAGTAATCAAGTGTGTTACTACATTGATTAATTTAGTTTATGTGCCCTTTGTTTCTTTTTGTTATTAGCTCTTTATTACTTATCATTGTACCTCACCTGTTTTATTAATGAAGCTGTAAACATCTCAGATAGCAAAGACTGAAAACTTTCCTGATGAAATCTACCAGATGACCGGCATCCTATAGAAGCTATAAATGCCTCACACAACCAAATATCCACCTTGCCAGAGAGTGTCTATGAACTTTCGTCCCTCAGAATTTTAGATTTGAGTGACAATGAAATCACAGGTATGTTCTCTTCTCACTCATATGTCTGAATAAATATGAAATATGAATACATGAATAATAAGGATTGAAAACCAGGAATTAATTCAGCTTGTGTTGGATTTCTGTCTCGTATCGAGCAAAACAAAATCCCTATATATTTCTGGTAATTATGATTTTTGGAATCCAGCTGCCAGCCCTTCCCAGGTAAATTACCGCCAGGGTTATAACATTATTTAGTCCAAAAGGGGGCTGCATTAAAAAAAAATCCTCAAAAGCCCTTTTATATCTTTGTTTTTATCTAAGGGTTGGGGGGGGGGGGGGGGGTGGCCTCTTCAGTTTTCACTTCACCCCATGAATCTACCTGCATGTATGTTTGAGTAATACTGGCATCCATAATTTCATAATTCACAGATTAAAATCCATATTTGAATATTTATAAGAACAAATGAAATGACAATACATTTGGTTTTTCTATCAATGAAAAGTTAAATACCGTACATGAATTTCAAGCAGATGTGTTGATAAATAAGAACATCTATTTTGATCCCTCGATTTCCTAGCAGATCTGGATGCAAGCAACTCTTTGGCATGTCGGTCATTGAAGAAATCAACTTGGAGCACAATCCCATACCTGGTGATACCTACTCAGAACTTTTACAACTATCTCAGGAATCCAACATGAAACTGTTTATATCTGAGCCGTCTCCTTCAGATCATATGGATTGAAGGTGGTATTTTCTTTGTTCAATGCCCCACCCCCCCCCCCCCCCCCCCAATCACCCCCACACCTGGAAATTATGTTGTCAGTATAGTAGTCTGCAAGCACAGACCCTAATTTGACACTTAATCAGAAAATCATTGTCTTGAGAGAAGCCTAATTCAGCTACCTTCTGGTCATGTCAGGAGCAGCTGTAGTACATGGCCTATGGTAGTCTTACAGTGCAGACACTCTTTTACAACTGACCAGGGTTTCTGCCTGCAAACTATCAGTATAGGGCCATTCACAAACAGAGCAATGTTGAGTTTCGAAAATCGGTACTAGTTTTTGAGACATTATTCAAAGCTTTTTATGTATGTGGACATGAAATCTCTGAAAATAGTGAGATTCTAGTTGTTATTCAAATTGTCATTACTAACTTTACAGTTAAATTACTGTGCAGGCACAAAACCTTGTCAATTAGCATAATTCACTATCCAGATTTGACCCCTCATAGTTCATAAGGCTTTCCTATACTAAAGGTTTTCTTGACACAGACAGTGGCATAGCCAGCATAGGGTGAAGCCTATACCCCCTGGCTCCATCCATTTGGAGACAATTCCACTGTCCTGATCGACAGCCTCCAAACCAACTTTGACGGACCCTGGTTTAAAACTGAATCCCGTCTTTCAGATGGTGACGTTAAATTTCTATGCCCAAAAGTAAATAATCATGTCTGATTAATATGTGTCTGTAAAAACCCACTTGTAAACATTGGTGCAATCATAGCTAACAGAAGCAGTGGCAGATTTGGAAGAAAAATACGCATTGTGCTCCCCCCCCCCCCCCCTTTTAGAACGAAAACCTTTCTATTATGTGATAATTAATTGTATTGTTTGTTATACAGTATACTATACATGTATATTGACGATTCAAGCAAAATTTGCATTTGAAAAATGTAGTTACTTGAAAATTGGGAGATGAAACGTTTTTATTTTCAACAAATCATGTGAACTCTCTGACTCGGCTAGTTGTCATTCAAATGAAAAAAAACAAAAACAACACAAAGTCCATGCATGAGCAGGGGAAAACAAAATTGCCTAATCAAAATGAATTGTTTTTTAATTTCATGTATTTTTTTTTGTTGGGGGGGGGGGGGTAAACTATGGTTTGTTTCATTAGATGTTAAGCCCGGCGCACACTGCACGATCTGACTACGATGCGATTTTGGGAAAAGTTGTTATAACATTTGATTTGAACCTTCAAAGATGTAAAATCATTGTGATCAAAGTTCCAAATAGTATGAATACTAAAATCGAAATTCCAGGCAACTGCGAGCCCCGTGTAGGAATAAAAGCGAATTCAATTCCAAATCGTAGTGACGTCATACCAATCTTGCGATCGACTAAGATTTGAAGCCGATTTGGCCTTTACTCTAACCAGAAGAATTACAGTTAACTAAAATTTCGATATTAGTATTCGTATCATTATTCCGAACTTCAAATGAGATAATTTCACTTTTTTAAACTTTCACATTTAATGCAAACTGCAATTTGTTAGAAAATCGGGTCGCAGTCGGATCGTATAGTGTGCTCTGGGCTTTACGTGTTTTTAATAATTACTTAATTTCTTTTATGTTTGTATTGCTGAAAGAAGAAAAAAAAAATATTCTAGTGTGCTTGCACTTCCTTCATACAATCTTGTATTATATGACTGGAAGGCATTCTATGCAATGCATTTTGTTTAGCCTCTGCTATAAAAAGAAAGTGCAAATTGTAATTTATTACATGTATCAGACAAGTATAGATTGTTAATCATAATGATTAACAATTATGATTAACAATCTTGTGAAATGAAATTTAAATTTGGGTTTATTGGAATCACTGTGCCAAAATACAAGATTTTTATTTCATATTTAATAATAGGATAACTATTATGTATGTATAAACTGTACTTGAAAAAAAAAATGTTTATATACTTGATAAATAATTGTCGATTTTTTTTTTTCATTCATTATCAGAATATTTATATAAATAATGATTCACAACTTCAACAAACAACTGGATATTTTCATACAACTTGTTAAATGTCATCAATTTCCAATTTGGTTTCTAGCAGAAAGAAAAAAACAAAACCCACTCAACATTATTCACCCGCTTGTACCTTATTTGGGTTATTTAAAGATTCGCTCTAATAGAAGACCTCAAAAAGTGCTTTCCAAATGTCAACATAAGATATGATTGCTAATTATATTATGTGTGTGTGCAGAAATGTTATTTGATAATTTCGAATCATTGATAATGAAAAAAGTGAGAGAGGGGGAAAAGGATACAGAAACATATGAAGGAATTTTATTTAATACTGGATGTGTTCTCATGAAAGTGAATATACATGTATGTAAATGTTGATCAAGAAATGATATTATTTTGTATAGCTAATTGGTGTTAAGATACTATTTAAGATCATGATGTGCATAAAACAAACAAGAAATGGTTGACTATGACAAAAAATATTGAAATGCTCCCCCAGCTAGACAATATGTAACTATACATATGATTTGTGTACTAATATTTGTTATAATATTGGTATTTTTTGAGGTATTGATTTGCTATTAAGCAGATATTCCACTAAATGTAATGCACATGGTGCTCAAAATATGCCTGATGATAAAACATTGCAATATTTTGTATGTGTATGATTCATTATGTGCATTTATTTGAAAGAATCATTGTGAGAAATGTACTGTGTATTCATTTATTTTTGTTATGCATGTTTGTTTGTTAAAATGTATACATACACAGAGGTGGGGTTGTGTTTTCATTTCAGGAAAATGGACCTTGTGTGTTTACTGGAACTATGCCTGACTCACTGTAAACACGTTCTCTCTCTCTCTCTCTCTCTCTCTCTCCCTTTCCCTCTTTCTTTCTCTCTTTTTTTTCTTTTATCAAAATCATTTCATTTTTATTTCCCATAAAATAGAGTAACTTTTCTTTAACATGCAGCTTTCATCTTGCTATTGTAAGGGATATTCAGCACGTCTCCAATAAAGATGCATGATACCTATGTCACTATAAGAGCTCCGTGTTTCACTCGTATGTGAATATTGTTTACTGAGAGGGGATGTGAGAGAGTTCCAGAGAGAGAGAGAGAGGGGGGGGAGGGGGTGGAGACAATTATAGTTCTAATAGTCATTGAGAAATATTAAGAGAGCAATAGCGGGGGACAGGAGAGAGAAAGTGATGTGGAGATTCGAGAAAAGATAAGAGAAGCAAAGAAAGAATGAGATAGAGAACGGGGGAGGGGCAAAGATCAGGGCACATCCAAACTTATAAAGGGGCGGGGGCGGGGGCGCGGCACACACGGAAAATACCTGACAATCAAACAGAAGAAAAAGAAAAAATTAAATGATGAATGCTCAGAAACCATTACCCTATTAAACCCATACTTATGACGAAATAACGCCCAGAGCAATTGTCACCGAAGCAAATGCCGGATCACCGCTTAATTAAAACAATGAACTGATTCTATTATCATTCATATTATCAATATTTCATTCTGCCCAGAAAAAAAAAACAAAAAATCGGTGAATCCAAAATAAACAGAGTTAAAGAGAAGTCAAATGGATGTCGGGGAAAAATAACGCGATTAACTAAATAACTATAACCCGAAGTTTATCTTTTCTTTTCCAATCCATCTAACTTTACATAGAATAAAAATGTACCTCTCCCCTAAATGTTGGTTACCTCATTTATAATTATAAGTCTCTATACTAATTTCAATTACTACATAGGCTACAAATTCGTTACACATGCGTTTCATGTCTTTTTTATTAAAAAAACATAATTACCTTTCAAGTTTTAGGAATTTTGTTTACGTGTGTCAGTTGATACTACAAATCGCGTTATCAGTAATGAAGTACGCATGCTCGAAATGCTAAAATCGCAGAGTGTGAGACATGAATCGCAGATCCTGTGGTAACGATGGCCTGCGATATCGCTTTGCATCGCATCGCATCGCATCGCAAGTGATCGCTTGAAAGATCGCACAGTGTGAGGCGGGCTTAAAGTAAAGTGATCTGAATACCAGTTTAAAGGGATACTCAACCGCAGATTCGGTCGGCTTCGTGCAGGGTAGTATATATTGGTGCAAGAATTAGTGGCGGTCATGAATATGCATATGGCTGACGTCACATGTGCGTGTACCCGTACAGTATGATAGTTGGTGCATGAATTAGTGGCGGAGGTGCATGAATTAAGGGCGGTTTTAAATACGAAATGAAGTATGAAAGTTTGTGCATGAATTAGTGGCGGAGGTGCGTGAATTAAAGGCGGTGGTCAATACGAAATGAAGTATGAAAGTTGGGGCATGAATTAGTGGCGGATGTGCGTGAATTAAGGGCGGTTTTAAATACGAAATGAAGTATGAAAGTTGGTGCATGAATTAGTGGCGGAGGTGCGTGAATTAAAGGCGGTGGTCAATACGAAATGAAATATGAAAGTTGGTGCATGAATTAGTGGCGGAGGTGCATGAATTAGTAGCGGAGGTGCATGAATTAAGGGCGGTGGTCATACGAAATGAAGTATGAAAGTTGGTGCATGAGTTAGTGGCGGAGGTGCGTGAATTAAGGGCGGTTGTCAATACGAAATGAATTCATGCACCAACTTTCATACTTCATTTCGTATTGACACTATTATTATTATTATTATTACTATTATTGTATTATTACTACTCTTGTTGTGGCTGCTGTTATAATTATCAGATCAGTGTTGTTATTGTGATTATTATCAATGTCTTTTCTTATGAAAACAAATTGTAGTACCCATTGGAATTACCATCGCTGAGAAAGCACGAACTCTTTTCATTGCTTACTTGGACCCGGGTAAAATAACCTCCTTGTCGATAGAAGTGGGCTGTCCTCTTAAAGGAAAGGAAACAGACGTAATAACCAAGGGTATCCTGAAGCCCAGATCACTGCTGGTAGATGAGGATCATGGGTAAGACTATATCACAACTACAGGATTCCAATCCACTCTTTTGAGGTTGGCATATTGGAACTGCAGGTGGAATCCACGGTCAAAAGAGTAATCCACACCTATACTTTGGAAGTGGATTCCTCTATAATTTGGAGTAGATTTCCACTCCAAAACAAAGAGATTAATAATATAACTCCTGAAAGACTGGATTTCCAATCCTGTGCATAATGATAATAATTGGCGTATCAAGAAATTGTTATAAACAGATTGACTTCTTGTAGGTTAGTGTTTGCCTGTTAGCATGTTGACATTGTGTGTGTGCGTGTGTGTGGGGGGGGGGCGGGGGTCCAAGCCTCAATCATACAGATGGCGATATAATTATGATACTACTTCTTCTACTACTACTACTACTACAACTACTACAACTACTACTGCTACTACTATATACTACTACTACTACTATACCTTCAGTGGGCGGAGGCATAGTATATACACTCTCAGAAATATTGGTTAAAATCATTAGGTTGGTTAAAATATGAACCTACCAACTGCTGGTTTAAAAAAGCGTATATAAAACATATGTGATTTTTTTTTTAACCAACCTAAAAACTTTTCTGAGAGTGTACTATATAACAATAATAATAATTGATTTGATTTGATTTGCTTTATTGATTCATTTTCATTCTCATTTACAATTTTTGATAACAAAACAATGAAATATATGAACATAAACGTACATAATATGCAATATAGGGTACAAAATAATAATCAGTAAGCACTGAAAATGGAAATGAAATCAGGGGCCAACAAGAAGCGAAGCTTGTAAATAGCTAGCCCCTGAATTACAAACTCAGATACAAGAATAAAACGTATAATAAATTAAGTACACTCTGAAAGGACATGGGGGAGGGGGAGGGGGTAGGGAAATGGTATATCGTGATCTAAATTTATATTAAGAATAAGAAAGTATGAAATCATAATTTAGGTGATGTTTAAATTTAATTTTAGGTTTTAGGTGATGTCTGTCTTTCACCAGAAACAAAGAGAAAAAAATGTTAATGGTTATATAATGAAATTAGCATTTTTTTTAAGTTTGTATTTTAGTTTAAATAAATTATGCTTCTTATTTCCTGTATGTCTCTGGGCAGGGAATTCCAGAATTTTGGGGCAGTAAAAATAAAAGTATTTTGTGTGAGCATAGTACGGGTTTTAGGTAAATGGTCAAGATTTATCTGCCTGGTGGGGTATCGATGAATTTCGTTATTAGCTATAAACATATTATTGAGAGCAGGGGGCAATTCATTATTTCGCTCTTGAAACATAAGCACTGCAAGATTTAGCTGATATATATCACTAACTTTTAAAACATTATTGGAAAAAACAAGCTATCAGTGTGGTGACGGAAATTGACATTGCTAATAATGCGCATAGCCTTTTTTTAAAGTAATAAAATTCTGTCTAGTAGGTATGATGCACTGTTTCCCCAGGCTAAAAACCCGTAATTAAGGTATGGTAATACAAGAGTTGAGTATAAAGATAAAAGAACTTTTGAGGGAAAGACGTATTTCAGTCTGTTTATCATACCTATGTATACCTATATAATAATAATAATAATAATAATAATCATAATAATGATAAAAATGATGATTATTTATTACAATAATAATAATTATGATAATAATCGCGCCCTGTTTCAGATATGTGTACATGACCTTGGAAACTATGGTTGCACGCACATTCATGAATGGAACTGGTGGTGTTGATGTGCTCTATTCTAACAATAATATGACCCGCATTACAGGATTAACCATCGATTTCACCAGTAAGTATTTTTTTTTTTTAATATCCTAAGTTTATATTTTACTCATTACATGTCAGTCATTTTCTTAATAATGGATGGGGGCATGTTACTGTTATACTAATATGTAAATTATTCGTTATATATTATTTTCTCTCGTTTGTATTATTATATCAAGTGGACCCCTCGGTAGAACAGCCGTGCTGCAATGGCACAGCTGAGCAGGGCAATCCTTCCAAAATTATTTTCTCATGTTATCATGTAAGTTATTATATAATATTATGTATGCTTTTATATTTGGTAAAACAAATCAAGTCAAATCAAATCAAATATTTCTGTATACACTTACCGTTTATGCTAACTGAAATCAATCAAAGATATGTGCTTTTCATGACTGACTACGTGCATTGTGCCAGTTGGGGAATTAAACAGACGAATCAAACCCCATTATTATTGCTATTGTTTGACAAGATTTGCTCCGAGAATGAGCACACAAAGTATTGATGCAAGATTCACACTCATATTAAGTTGGTTTTGATAAAAGCAAATATATGAGAGAAAAGGGGGTAGCATCGCTAGTCATAATGACCGATATTCATAAGGACCGCTATCCATAAAGCGTGACTAAATTAATAGAGGTCCTTTATAAATAGCGGTCCTTATGGATAGCAAGCAGACCCCCAAAAAAGACTGGTAAAAAGTTTGATAAAAATCCGATAAGAAATAAGAAAGCTATGGTCTTTTTAAAGTTATGATAAACCAAGTTCATATTAGGCTGGACTACCGCTTTAAGGTTAAGCTTTCTCGTTATGTTATATTCCTTTGTGGAAGACTTCCACAGTGATGCCCATTTAACACATGGGTCTAAAACTTTGGACCAAACCTTGTTTTCACAAAAGAAGTCCCATAAACATATGTGTTACTCTTATTATTATTATTAATATTATTGTTCTGATTTTTGATGTTATATTCGAACAAAATATGGATATGTCAATGAAGTTCAATGAAAAAATAACATACATACATACATACATACATATCTCTGTAAGCAGTACTTTTTCCGGTGTGTAATTTCGAGCAAGATTCGAGTCAATTCGTTATCATGTTGATGATTCCAAACTCCATAATACACACATATTATAATACATCATCATTCCATCCCAAGAACGCCTAGGCATTTTAGCAAT
This sequence comes from Heliocidaris erythrogramma, assembly GCA_025617745.1. NCBI lineage: Eukaryota > Metazoa > Echinodermata > Echinoidea > Camarodonta > Echinometridae > Heliocidaris > Heliocidaris erythrogramma. The sequence continues at coordinate 52,373,492 of CM046862.1, forward strand.
TTCGGCAGTCAAATGACCAGTACTCAGCCCTTTATTTAAAGGTAAAATATATTTTCAAGATTTGTGATTCGAGATTTAATATTTACTTTCTAACTTGGTTCGGAAACAGAAAATATAAAGAAAACAAACAAAATCACATCCTTTGTTCAAGTTAAGTGAATCGTAAGATATAAATGCATGCAAAACAACAATTTAGCATAGCCACCTACTGAAGCAGGTTTGGTAAGCCAGGGGCGGATACAGGATTTTCAGAAGGGGGGCGCACACTGAGGAACCCTCCGTTTGACGAAGCCAAACGGCCATCTAGGGGGTCTGGGAGCATACTTTGTCAGACAAAACGCCCCCCCCCCCCCCCCCCCTCTGGATCCGCGCCTGTAAGCCGATCCATATACATGCAATTTATTATTCAAGTCTAATTTCATATTTGATTCTGATTTGATTTTATATTTGGAATTTCTTCTTCTTTTTCATAAGGAAAAGTGCGTCGTATCTTTTTCTGTGACCGGGCAGCCAAGAGAGCTTTCTACCAGGATGTGAGTTTATATCCAGGGGCACACACTCCTATAGCTCAAGAGCTGACTCCTGGAGATTGGAAAGATGTGAGTTATTTCAATGGCGTCCTCTACTTGCTGAAAAGCAAACCGACAAGACTTGTGACCATGACGGAATACAGTCAAACCAACCGCTCGTATGAGGCTGTCGACATCAGTCTGATATCGAAACCGCATAGAATGCATGTCGCTTACGTAGAAGCTTAATCTATTCCGATTTTAGCTACACAGCCAATGGCCTCAACGCAATCGACAACCACCAGCGTTGGAACGCCGACAAATTTAGAAATTTAAATACACTCTTAGACTAAAACAAGCTGGGTATACCTTACTCAATAGTTGGTAACATTTTACCCAACAAATACCCAACATGTTCACTTTTTACTTAATATTGGGCAAAATTTAACGTAGCGTTTTTAGAGTGTAACATTCTGCAATTTTCCTTTTCAAATCTGAAAAACCGATATAAAAACATTATTTACTTTCGCTGTTCTTCTTCATTTCAAAATCCTAAGGGTTCTTGCGTAATCCGTGTTTATTTTGTTATAGACACTAATGCATGACTGGTACAGCCTCCTTGTTCAAAGTATTAAAACATCTAGTACAGTATAGCGAAGCAAAAGCACGTCATCCGTCTTCTGATAAAAGAAACAAATGCAGTAATCCGATTAGAAATGGTGTTCATAAAATTACTATAAATGAATTTCTGTACGAATCGAGCGCAAACTAAACTTTATGCAATTCAAATCATAACACTTTACAATTTATTCACACTTAGCAATTTGTTTGTCTGTGGTTGTTTTCACATTGGCCCTTTCAGCATTAGCTATACCGATTACTTATAAAACACAAATAGAAATAATAACATGTTTAAATGTCAATTACAAATTATATGATTCATTATTTAAGGTTTCGTTAAATGTAGCTTGAATGAAAATGAGATTCACTTGAAGGTAATGTCATAAGGAATAAGTAAAAGTAATGTATTTTCAAGCCCCAAAATATTTGGAATATTTGTTTGCCTTTTGAAATGAAAATACTTGTCGCATGAAATAGAATAGTAAATACATTACAAAAACAAAATCCTTCTCAATTCTGATTTCTGAGATTAATCCTGAACGAATTGTCATTGCCATATACTGCAATATTATTGTATATATTGTAAATGAATAACTTTGTAATTAAGAAAAGTGCGTCTAAAAGCATTAATTATCACGTAAGTTATGCATTTTTTTTCAAAATATATATTATCCATATAATTATCCATATAAAATCCATAATACCATCCAAAACATCTAATTGTTCATGAATAATACTAAAATGTCCATACCTTCCGTATGGGAATAAGCACAGTAACTACCTACCAATATACATCATGTGTATTATGAAATTATTTCTTCTTCCTTGTGAATTATACAATTTGTAATTTTGAAAATAAAAATCAATGGACATGTACATCGTCAGTAATCCTCTTAAAGAATCCTAGAATCCTAAAGAATGAGCAATATAACAACAAAAGTAGTAACCCCAAGAAATGTCGAAGGGGTAGGGCATATAATGACGTAAAGGACCCCATCCTTGCTAAGATTCCTCTCTGTTGTTTAACAATCTGTAGCAAATAAACGTGTAGCTCAAATATTTTTTTTGTCAGAATAGTTTGCTTCCCTCCCCCCCCCCCCCCACACTCCTTCTGCTTCAAACAAGAAACAGGGAAAAGTCAGTCATGCTTACGGGAAGTCGCCCCCATTTGTCCTAATTATGCAAGTGAAATTACTTGGTTCTTTCATTTTCATAAACAGAGACCCATCATTTAATACATCTTGTTTAATGCAATATTAAATAAACCAATTTAAGATGGCTTGTTTGATTTGGGCAAACAATTGCTGACAGTCTTCACGAAAACGCCGGTTCAACTTCCTGTACACGAAAGAATTCGTCACCGACTTGAGTTCAAAAAGGCGGAAAAAGATGGCGTATATTGTGTGATGAACATTCGACCTGTTCATGAAGTTACGTCTGGTCTCGATGGGAATGTATCGGCCAATGATACTTGGGACCGCAAGGAGGAAAATGATTGCGGTTACAATGCCAAGCATCAGCGTCAGTCTTTTTTCCGACATGGGATTGACGGTATCTGTGTTATTTTTACCCTTAGTTCCCGTTTGTGACGTTGTGGTGACAACGGTCTTGGCTGCGTAAAGAACGTCGGTGGTGTTTGTCGGTGGTGTTTCTCGGCTCAGGGTGATTTTCCTTGGCTTTTTCGACATTTTTCGTATTTGATGTATTGGGCTGAGTGTCTGTCGTAACCTCTGCAGGTGAAGGGTATATGCATAGCTTCCCTGGAGGTATGGTTTCATTGGGAGTGTGGATAATTCCTTCAGCTATTTGGTGCTCCGCCTCACCGGAATTCAAAGAGCCTGGTGTCGCAGTATCAGCCTTTTGTCTCGCTAAATTGCAGTTGGTTGATGCATTGGTCATACTTGTGATTGGACCTTTGGGACGTTTACCTGTCTCGTCTCGCGGAGGTGACGAGGCGGTAGATGGAGCTGTCATGAGTGTTGCACGAACCTTGGACTGACGACGTAGCGCGAAAATGACTCTCAAGTAAAAGAACGCAGAAATGGATATGTTGCCCAATATATACCCCTGTCCGACATGTCTGTCGAAATGATTGAACCATTCAATATCTGCTCTAAAGATACAGTCTGTTATGAAGTCATCATAGTGCGCTGCTATTAGGTAAGGTATAAACAACATAAACAAACAACAAATGCAGAGAATGAGAGTGACGATAGCTGTGCGGACTGTCGGCCTGCGATGGATGGGGAAACACACCGCAAGGTAGCGATCGACGCTTATAACCAATGTCAACGCCAGTTGACATGATGAAAACGATATTCCAAAGTAGTATCGGAATTGACAAAATGTATCATTTGCTTCCCACACTTTCATTTTGAGCAGGGATAATGCCGAACACAGGAAATCGACGACTGCCAGGCCCATGATAAAAACATCCGTTCCGGTCTTCTTCTTTTTCTTGGAGTAACCCGCCAAAATAAGAATATTGCCAGGTACCCCTATGCTGAATATAACTGCAAAGAAACAAATGAATGCGCTGCGGATGATTGCCATATTTTGAAAAGGATAACTGCTACTAGTGACTTTGCATGAGATGGCCAACCGTCTCCAGCCCCTAGCCGTCGGTTGTGTTTGATGATCAGGAAGGAATAACTTGTCGGTTTTATAGTAAAATTGACCCGAGTCGCATACTATTTCTCACTCTGTAGTGTAAATTATAATGTTGCTTAAAATGGGAGGTTTTCAGGACTCATTTGTCCACAGAGAAGTGGTGGGGGGGGGGGGGGGGGAGAGAATGAAAGACAGGAGTTTAACTTTAAACCATTGTTTAAACCTCCATAAGCTTAGTACGCGCAAGGCTCTTATCCAATGGGCGGACAGTAATGCCCTAATATGTACGCTTATTTACGCTTAATTTAGCCCTCTGAACCTCTTTCGTGAATTCGGGCCGTAGAAGAATGAAAGTCACATAGACAAAAAGGGTTTGGAATGAGAGGGGAAAAAGATTAAGGTATACACGAGCAAACAAACACTGAAATAAGTAAATTGCTGCGATCAAGCTGAAGAGGGGATTTTCATTCCATTACAGTCGTGTAAAGGAAAACTGCCATTATACCCAAAACTATCGGGAATATCGTCGATGTTATTGGGATTCAACAAATCAAAAAATAAAATGCATTAGCAGTATTCTTAGTGCAAGCATATGAATACGTCTTTGAATATACAGTTCGCCCAAAAGTATACACCTGATAGAAAACAATATACATTTTCACCACTTCATTCATTCCTTCAAACTTTTCTCCTCATGAGGTAGACAAGTATGGCCTCTGCTTAATGTATTATAGTACATGCATCTAATAGAATCACGCTGAGGAATAAACATGTATACCACTCCCTGTAGGAATAAGTTAAGTTGGGAAAGTGTGGGGTAAACTGTTTTCTTCCACGTGTATTATAAACTTTTGGGCCTAACTGTATTACCGGTTTTCCCTTTCAAATTCATCAAAACGGCAGCAAAAGTGACTCAATGTCCTTTGATTTCAGTTGAATTTGAATGCTCATCACGATCTAAATCCAACTGGCTAAAATCAGCATTCAGTTTGATTGCTAGGTCTAGCGATCGCATACTTCAATCATGCATTTTGAAAGGTGAGCACTAAAATTGAAAATTTACCCAAAGAGCATCCAGGCTCGTGCAAGTTTCGGGCCTACATGGGCCTACATTTCCTGGTTGAGTGAAAGTAGACCTTTCATTGAAAATTGGCATCGATTGCTTCATAATTATGCCAATTTTCCATGAAAGGTCTACGTTCATTTAACCAGGAAATAGTATGTTCATGTTCTGACTGTAACCACGGGCGTAGACATGCATAATTATCCATTGTTAGTTGGGGGGGGGGGGGGTCTATTCATCATCCCCCACCACCACTGACAATAGAAAGTGTGTTCGTATCTACGCCACTGACTGTAAGAAATACACTTTCAGTTGTTCAAACAAAATTAACTTGGTATTTACATGAACTATACGGCACATTAAATTCAGAAAAAAAATAATATTAATTTTATTGTGTATTTCTTACAATTAGAAAATGGGCCTACATTTCCTGGTTGAGTGAAAGTAAACGTTTCATGGAAAATTGACATAGATTGCCTAATAATTATGCCAATTTTCCATTTATTCAATCAGGAAATTGTAGGTCCATGTTCTATTTTTTAGAAATACACTTTCAGTTGTTCAAGCATAATTAAGTTGGTAGTTTCATGTGTATTTGGCTTAAAGTTATAAAGTGGTAAATGGTTCCTGGTTGAATGAAAGTAGACCTTTAATGGAAAATTGGTTTGGATTGCTTAATAATTATGCTAATTTTCCATGTAAGCCACTAAAGTTTGTCTTGAATTGGTAAAGTTTTTTAAATATTGTATCATTTTTGCCTGTTTTTTTCCAAAATATTTGAAAAAATAGTATATGTTAGACTGTATAGTTTTTTACAAAAGTGCAATATTCTTACCAACTGTCAGTATGGCTTCCGACCTGGCCATTCAACATCTACAGCTTTAATTCAATTTCTATATAATGTTTTAAATACAAAAGAAAATAAAGAAATAATGATAGGGCTCTTTCTAGACTTCAGCAAAGCATTTGATTCATTAAACCATGATATACTATTAAGAAAATTATATTGTTATGGAATAAGGGGAGTCAATTTAGAATGGTTTAAGAATTATCTAGTCAATCGACAACAGTTTGTGTAGATAATGTGAATTCAAAATTATTGATTAGCAAATGTGGAGTACCCCAAGGGTCCATTCTTGGTCCATTACTCTTTACAATTTACGTTAATGATATGTGCAATATTTTGTTTGCAGATGACACCAGTGTGTTTATGTCACATAAAGATATAGATATTTTACGATATAAATTTAATCAAGAACTTAATAAACTTCTTCAATGGTTGCAAAAAAATAAATCAGTTTTGAATATAAATAAAACACATTATATGGTATTCACAAATGTCCATCAGAACACTGCTAATTTTGTCGTTAAAATACAGGAAACTGAAATAGAACGTGTTACTAGATTAAAATTTCTGGGTGTAACTATTGATGAGAAATTTACATGGAATGAACACACTGGTGTCATATGTAACACTATATCTAAAAATATTGGCATTCTTAATAATGTAAAGTTTTTTTCCCCAAGATATATTGTTAATGTTATACCATTTATTACACACTAAAAGATATACAATAACATTGGCAATTTGGTGAGTCGATTGTTCAACAAGACAGCATATTTCAGCAGGAGGAATATGGACCGGAATTTCATGATTTTCATCGATTTTGAATAGTTATAACGAAAGAAGACAGCAAGCTGGATTAAATGATGATACAAGGATATTGTGAAGGAAATTGTGTGCATGTGGTCATAAGGATGTTACTGTTGTTGTATATTGGATAGTCCCATGTGTATTAATTGCACCGAAGAACTCTACTTTGCAACGTAACAGTGTAATATATACTACATGTGAAAAATTTATCGAGGGTCGATAAAGCGACATTAGACTCTGGGTCCGGGGGCACCACTCTGAAGAACAAGAAGCCTCGTGCCATCATTGTCAAATTCTGTTCATACCGAGTCCGGAACACTGTACTGCGCGCAAGGAGAAAGCTGAAAGGTACCGGTATGGGAATAGATGAGGCTTTAACTCCCACAAATCAGGATCTTCTGTGGACCGCAAAGAAACACCCAAAGGTCAATGGGGCTTGGTCCTCTGATGGTCGAATCGTAGTCCTGATATCCACCACAAATGGAAAGTCGATCCGCAGAACTATCCGCTGTAAACAAGACTTGGAAAAATTGTGACATGAATAATTATACAATGCTGATGCATTCCACTTTCTCTCCTTAAGTTATTTTTTCTAATTTACTCATTTATTTGACCCTTTTATTATCAATAAAAGGTAGTAATTTAACAAACTTTTAGGCCTTATTATTTTACGTGTATCTTATTGAATTTCTGGATATTTCGTATTGTCTTGTATGTCTCATTAGTCATCGTAATGTTGAATGATTATTCTAAAGCAGACACGAGTTTAAATGTCAAGGTAACTAATATACTTCCTGCAAATATCAACTTTACTCACCCTTTGCCATTCGTTGAAATTGATGACTCAGAATTCCAGTCATTATTTTGTTCTAAAGACGAATTTGTTGATGCAAATACAAGTAGTAATGCTGGGCACGATGAATATCATGTTGGGAATGATCAGGACGAACATGCCTTCTCCACAAATGCAAGATACTTCTTGACCTCTGAATTCAATGAAATAATTGAACATTCTACAACAGGAAACTTTTGCATGATTCACTTCAATGCAAGAAGTTTATTTCAAAATTTCGATCACATACACAGTTTTCTTTCGAATATCAGATTTTGTTTTTCGGTGATTGGCATATCGGAAACGTGGATTAATTCAACCTCTAATGTTCCCTTCTCAATTGAAGGCTATAAATTCCTGCATGCTGATGGACCTAGTGGCCGCGGCGGTGGAGTCGGTCTATTTGTTCGAGAGGACTTGAAGTACAAATTATGTGATTTCTCACAGCAGTGTGAAGGTGTTGATTCTTTATGCATTGAAATCGAGTGCAAATCAGAAAGAAATGTTGTAGTTGGGATTATATATCGTCAACCAAAATCAAGCATTTCTTCATTTACTTCATATTTTGATACATTAATGAATGATAATTACATAATCAAGAAACGTATTTTCTTCATGGGCGACTTCAATATTGATTTGTCGAAAAAAATCTGAAAGCACACAAATTCTTCATTTTGTCAACCAAGTAATCTCATCCGGGTTTTATCCCATTATAGACAGACCAACACGTGTCAATAATAGATCATCTACTATAATCGATAACATATTTACGAATGATTTTAGTCGTTCCCCTCTGTCTGGTGCCTTTTTAACAGATATTTCTGACCATTTTCCAATCTTCCATTTGTCCCATTTTTCAGATTTTTTAATAAATTATAAACAAAAAGCACATACATACAGGAAAATATCTCCTGATGGTCTTAATTCTCTATGTGGTGATCTTTCAATCGTGGACTGGTCAGAGGTGTGTCTCCAGAGCCACCCGGAGAGGGCGTACGACATATTTTATGATACATTCGTTAACCTGTATAATAAACACTTACCTATCAGGACAAAACATATCGGTAAACGTCAACGGAATAGAAAACCATGGATTAACCTTGATATTTTGAAACTTATAAGAAAGAAAAATAAATATTATAAGGTATATTTAAACTCCCCAACTAAAGCTCATCATGATAGATATAAAAAGATACGTAATGAAGTTACTTCAACTCTCCGACGAGAGAAGAAAAAATATTATTTATCAAGTTTGAATCTATGAAAACAAATTCAAACAAAACATGGAAACTTATAAACAATATTTTAGGAAAACAGAAAAATAATCTTGATAAGAAACCACTGTTTTAAATAATGGCTGTTATATTAGTGATCATTTTGAAATTGCAGAAAACTTTAACCAATATTTTGTCAACGTTGGATCAAGTACATGTAATGATTTAAATAAAGACAATTGTAATTCGTTTCATTCTTATATGAATGAACCACTCTCACATACTTTGTTCTTTAAACCAGTTACAAAGAAAGAAATATTAGACATTGGTAAATCACTTAAAGCTAGTAAAAGTAGTGGATTTGATAACATTCATCCATCTGTTGTGAAATATGTCTTGCCCTTTATTATAGATCCACTTTTATATATTTTCAACACATCTCTCACAACTGGATTCGTACCCTCTAAACTAAAAATAGCCAAAGTTGTTCCCGTTTTTAAAAAGGACAATCCGAATCAATTTACCAACTACCGCCCAATATCAATTTTACCATGTTTCTCCAAAATATTGGAGAAATTAGTTTTTAATAGACTCTACTGTTTTTTACAACACAACAATTTATTATATGACAGTCAATATGGCTTCCGTCAAAATTACTCTACAGAAATGGCAGTTATTGAAATTCATGATAGAATAATTAGTGAACTCAGTGCCGGCAAAGAAGTTATAGGAGTCTTCATGGATCTCTCCAAAGCTTTTGATTCGCTTTCTCATGATATATTACTCAACAAGTTGCAATATTACGGTATAAGAGGGGTGTCTTTTAATTGGTTCAAATCATATTTATTACACAGAGAACAATTTACTGTCTACAACAATGCCCATTCGTCTTTCTTGAAATTAAATTCAGGTGTGCCTCAAGGCTCAATTCTCGGGCCCTTATTATTTTTAATCTATATTAATGATATTGTTAACTCTTGCCGTGAACCTCATTTTATTCTTTATGCCGATGATACGTCACTACTTGCCTCTCATGATAATATTAATATTTTACTTGAAATTTTAAATAGAAATCTTGCCAAAATTTCTGCCTGGTTTAAGTGCAATAGACTTTCTTTGAATACGAGTAAAACTCAGTGTGTCCATTTTTATAAAAAGAAAGGTGTGCAATATAATCAGACTGACCTATCTCTTAAGGTTGACGTAACCCAATTGAAATTTTATGATTCAGTAAAGTTTTTAGGAGTAATTTTTAACAATAACTTATGTTGGAATGATCACATTACTTCAGTCTCTGTTAAAATATCACGTTTTATTGGAATTCTAAACCGTTTGAAATATGAATTACCTGGTTATATATTATTCACTCTTTACAATTCTTATATTTTGTCCCATTTATCATACTGTAATTCAATATGGGGTAACACATATTCTTCCCATTTACAAAAATTAATTATTTTACAAAAGAAAGCAATACGTATATGTATGAAAACGGACTATAATGCACCAACATCCTTGTTATTTAAATCATTACGAACACTTAAACTTCCAGATATTACTAGGATTCAAATTGCTTCAATAATGCAACGCTACCACACAAATAATCTATCGCCATATTTAATGAACATGTTCTCAATTAACTCTAATATTCACAATTATTTTACCAGATCATGTAATCAATTTCACAGGTGGGCCTTCTCAAATGATAGATCTAAATATTCCATACGACATACAGGCCCCACTTTATGGAATAGTTTGGAATTTAGCAGAATTAATACACAGTTTAATAATACTTTAAAAGACAATACAAAAAGAAATTACTTAGCAATTATTAATTTATGTTAGGATGACTATATGTATGTTGTGTGTTTATATATTTTGTCCTGTTTTACTTTCTCGGTTTATTGTATTTTAGTTTTTGTTTAAATTATTATTACTTGGTACTGTACTTAATTACCGCATCCATGGTAGCAATATTATTTTAATCATCAATCCACGTTGGGCATGTGCGTTCATACAAGCCTTTTCTTGGCTTTTTAGTGCATGCCCCTTTTCCATTCATTTATGTTCAACCATGTAACAACTCTACTTTTTCTATTACTTTTGATTGCTTTGTTCATGTTTTTATTGACATGTTTTAATTCTCCTTTTTATTTGTCTGTATATGACTTTGTTCATTTTTATGAATTGGAAATAAATACTGAATTGAATTGAAATACCCTAATATCACCTTATTTAAATTATTGTATATTGATGTGGGCAAATTCTACTGCCAAAAATACTAATAGAGTATTTAAACTTCAAAAACGAGCTATAAGAATTATTACACATAGCAAGTATTTAGCTCATACCACACCACTTTTGGTCGTCTTAAAATTTTAAATATTTATGATATGTATAAACTTCAAAGTGCAATATTCATGTATATGTGTTTTCATAAAGTTCTTCCAGTTTCTATTATGTCATATTTTAATTTGAATACTTCAATACAAGATTATTTTACACGGAGTAACAGAAATTACAATATTCCATGTGCAAGAACCACGTTATTTCAAAAATCCATATTTTACAATGGTCCGAAAATTTGGAATGAAATACCGAATGATATCAATAGTAGTTCATCATTGAATGTTTTTAAGAAAAAATATAAAATGTATTTACTTCAGAAAAATTATGTGCAATAACATCTAATAGGCATTTTGTGTGTGAGTGGGTGTGTGTACATGCGTTTGTTTAGCATTATGTCCGAGGACATTTTCGGACAGAGAACAAAAAAAAAATCATGACAACAATGGTCCTCGGAAGGCGGACAATAGTCCTCGAACGTCGAACAATGAATTTATGCCTTATTCCGTCGACTGTCCGAGGACGAGTAACAATAGAGGAACAATAGTTGTCCTCGGAAGTAAAGCCATGTAAACCTGTGTGGGTGGGTGGGTGTGTGTGTGTGTGTGTGTGTGTATGTGTTAGGGCACAATGTGTTTTACATACTGTATTTTATTCATGTACTGTAGTTATGTATAACATGGGGTGCGGCTTCAATATAAGACTTCGTCTTTCTGTTGCATTTCCCTGCAATTTCTTAAGTATTTTATTGTTTCAATTGTTTTAATGTATTACATGTATTGTATTTGTAATGTTTTTTATGAATTTGCTAAATAAAATTGAATTGAACCATTAGGTAATAACGTATGTTTGGGTAATGGGCTTTGTATTTTTTGTACCAGCCAGCCAGCCAGTACATTTTGTTTGGGTATATAAACATTTAACTTCGGGAGTAAATTAGCAATCATTTTCGTTATGGCTATCATTCGGGGTGTACTCATTTCTTTTTATGCGGCTATATTTTGCCTCGGCGTTCCTGGCAATCTGCTTGTCCTGGCAGGCTACGCCAGGAAGAAGCAAAAGACCGGCACCGATGTTTTCATCATGGGTCTGGCAGTGTTCGATTTTCTGTCGTCTGCAACCTCCCCCGTCAAAGCCAAAGCATGGGAACCAAGCAATAACTATTGCAAATTTCAGTTCTTTGTCGGCGGCTGGTTTACACTGACACAGTCGGCACTGGCGCTCATCATTAGCATTGGCCGTGTGTTGGCCCGTCCATCGCCGGCCGACAGTCCGCCTAGCAACCACTGCGATCATTTTCTGCGGTATCGCTACATTTGTGCTGCACTCGCCTTCTTTGAAAATGGCGCACTATGATGACTTCATCAAAGATTGCATGTATAGGCAAGATATCAAATGGTTACTGGACTACGATAAGTACGTGACGCAGGCGAATCTTATTGGTATGGTCTATCTTACATCTTTGTTTTACATCCGGGTCATCTACGCTCTGCGTCGTCAGTCCAAGATTCGTGCCACGCTTACCGTTCACCCAGCTGCCATGACAGAATGTCAACGCTGTAAGACGACTGGAACTGACATATGTACCAGCGAAGGACCAGATGCAATAATCATGTCCGCCTTAAAAAGCCAAACCCAGGTACTAGTATGACCACGTGCTAAACAGGTGCATGACAGAGATTCGATGATTAACGAACGTGATCATAACGCAATTGATACCGTAGGCAACAAAGACCCTTTGAACTTGGCTAGCCATTCAGAAGTCGGGAAGTTCCAAACACTCACAGGCCACACCTCCGATCAGACAACAGATTTATCTGTCGAAAATCCAACCGACAAACACCACGCGTTGGCCGCGAAAAACGCAAAGACTATTTGTTTACTTGCAAACGCCGTCGATGGTTCCCATAATAACACTGGGCCTAGTCGCAATGCCAACACAGTCGTCCTACTCTCGGAAAGCAGGCTGACCCTGATACTCGGTATCTTGACTGCCGCCTATTTCATCACTCTGATCCCAGCCATTGTTGGCCGATACATCCCGATAGAGACCCGTCGGGTTTTCATGAACGGGTCAGATGTTCATCACACGGTGTATGCCATGTTTTACCGCATTTTCGGAATAAACTATGTGATAAACTTTTTTGTATATTGGCCGCTAAACAAGCGTTTTTCGGCAAGATTGTCAAGAAATCTTTGCCCTAATCAAATTGGCCGTCTGGAAATAAAAATATAAATAAATATTTACGTGTTGTGACCTAAAAAAGTGGGCACAATTTAAAAAAAAGGGCTGACAAGCAAAAGAGAAAGATTTGAAGATTTTTTAAAGATGTTAATTTACTGCCCCAAAAGAAAAAGCTGGGACAAGATAAAATAAGAATAATCTGTTCGGGTGATTATTCGGGCTGAAGAATTGGAAGGAAAGAGCGAATTAGGAGAATTCTGTATGTAGTTTTCTCTAAGCGCCATGATCACCGAAAGGTGGACCTGTGCGCTATACAAGTAGGCACTATTATTATTATCATTATTAATAATACAAATTAAGGACTATATTTTTGTGTGTTTTTAAGGTGTACCCCATTTTGTTGTGCCCCTTCCCCTTCACTCATACATCCGCCACCATCATTTGCTACGGCATGTATGTCATCTTTAGCGTAAGGCTTGGGTTGCCATTGACTTTTAAATTAGGTCTAGGGTGACGTGTAAAGCTAGATTGGATGTTTGATCCATGTATTATTTGTAAATAGCCACTCTATATTTCCCTAAATGCAGCACAATGGCATTTTCTTAATTAAATAGCATACATGTATCATGTGTATATATTTATCAAGAGCAAGTCACGTATTCAGAGTATTAAATGCCTAAAAGCAATCTAAGGAGTCAATTGTTGATTTCCTTTTTTCGAAATCAGACTATTAATTACGTCATTCAGTGTAGTGACATTTATCATAGTATTAGGTGTTAAAAAACATTTGACACTTTTGATCGTTAATTACTCAGAAGTTTTAAATCATATCAGACTGATGTGATGTGAAATTTATTTGGAATAAGTTCTGTAAAATTTCCTTAAAGACCTCAGCCTGACCCAAAACAACCATATATTGACGTAAAGCTTAGTAAACAAAGAATATAATTACCCTGGGTATTCATAAATTTATCCATAAAAAATAAAAAAGATAATTTTTTTTGGTCCGCCCCCTCCCTATTGCGTAACAAGAGAGGAAACTGCAGGGGGTCGCTAGACGTGTGACGACATGTCATGTATACAGCTCCGAGTGCGTCTACACGATATGTCGTCATCAAATTTTCACCCCCCCCCCCCCCCCCCCCCCCCCGCAAAGTAGCGTTCCTCAGAGACGGGGCCCTCGTCAGAAAAAACCACCGGGACTCAACATTCGGGACGCTGTTACTCATTCCACAGGAAACGGAATCTCATGAAGTTGGCTTCAATTTCTTCAGAAAATATATAGCTCCCCGTGGATGAATAAAGTGTATATTTCAAAATTCGGTCAGGCTGAGGTCTTTAAAGGAGAATTACGCTCAAAAATAAAGACGATATTGTTCAAATGTGTTATTTATTCCTACTTGTTAGACTATATGGCTTCGCGTCAAAATATCGAGATCGATACGAATCAAATTTTTCTGAGCAAAATTTACCATCTGCTAGCAATATGTATCGTCTGCTAGCAGCACATGGGGCTACCATTTTGTTTTATGTGTACAAGAAGATTTTTCAAAATTAAAAACCCATTTGAGATTAAAAATATAAAATAGATATGTCAATTTATTTTTAAACTGAAGATTTCCTTATATATTTCTGTTGAAAATCGATATTCGCTTAATAGAAATCTATTTTCTCGATACTGGACGTATGGGACGGAGCAATTAATTCAAATTTTATGGATGCTTCTTCCCTGAGCATCTATAGTGGCAAACTATGCATTCACCTGCTTTCGGATAATGGACTTGAAAAGTCAGAATGCATGCTGCATATATTATGTTCTGCTCTGTTTGGCAAACCCAAGAAAATAGATTTTTGTTAAGCAAAACCAGACAATTTAAAAGTATCATTATAAAGATTTAATTTTTATAATACATGTAAACACCCACTTTATATTTTCCGTCACATTAGGTAATGAAGAAAATCAATTTAGGATTTGGATTCAAAATATCTTCCTGACTGGAACATTTCTCAATGGTTCATGTACAACTCCAAATCAGCAAGAAAATGGCAGCCCCCATGTAAATGAGTAGGAGACGATACCGGGTGTTGGAATATCTTTATTTAAACCCTTTTCTGATATCTTATTAGAAAATGATTTAGGCCAATAAGTAGGAATATATTACACCTTCCAATATAAGTAAATTTGTAATCAGGGCTTAATTCTCCTTTAATTAATATTCTTGAAATAATGCTCTAACTATTTAATTAGATTTTCACCTTTTGAAAAATCAATGCCACAAAATATGTGTGCATCAGTGATTAATTTAGAACATGACAACTGCACTTGTTCATTGCAGCTGAAATTCCAGAGCACCCCCTGAACACATAGTCATGAATAATTAATGACACTGGATAGCAAAAGGTAGGTGCTATGCACAATGACAATGTTGTGTTCTGAATTTAATTAATGATGAACACTGATTTGGTAGCCTTGATTTTTTAAAAATTGAAACTTTAATTAAATAATTCGAGAAATATTGTAAGAATATTGCACACTACGTAATTAGTACTAATTTGACACTCCGGACAGTAGAATTAGTATGAACATTTATGATGAGCAATGACACACTACTGAACATTAAACTAGTATCATAATAATTGTGTTTTGTTCTGCAAGCTTTATCAAATTTGTCTATTTTGCGATCTGATGTGCCTGTTATAACCGCTTTTCGATGAATCCTGCGAAGGCTTTTTAATTAATCCTATATCTTCTTATATCTAACAGCTAAGCAATGTAAACCTTTTGATTACGTGTTTATGGGACGTCAAACGGTTCACAATTTATAATGGCTATAAAACAATGAGTTCCTTCCACCAAGTACACATACTATATAAATCAAGATGAAAATGGATTACCGAATATTTAATTGTCTTAAAGTGTTATGCATAATGCATTCTCCACAGAGTAGTCTTTAATTTCTGTAAATATTGATCAACCAAAGTTTAGCTCCTTTATATTCTTGCTATCCATATTGAAATAAAAAAACAACTTGAATAAACCTAAGCTTAAAACATTAAAAATTGTGTTTCCTTTTGAGACAAAAATCAGGCTACAAAGAGCATTAACAGTACGGAATAAAAGTTATAGCAAGAATTGTAAGTATAAGAAAAAAGTTCTTGTAAATCTCATCCGATTAGATAATAAAGGCGAATGAAATGGCTGCATGGTTTAGGGGATTACATACCATTACGCCAGGAAATATTTATGGAAAATCTAAGTGCATGTCAAGTCTGAAATATATCGATATAAAAGTATGTATGGTGTATTTTCAGTCATTTTCAATCTATTGTATACAATTAAACGCACGATTTTGAACAAACGAATCTGAGAGCCTAATCATTACTGTATAAAAATAAATCACCTTTATAATCCTCTTCATTGCTTTGAATTCACGCTAGAGGCAGTTCATAGTTTTATTTGAAATCTGACCAGTTTCTCTGACTGAAAGTTGTATGTCATTGTCAAATTCAATGTGCGAAAAACATGTTGAATCTTAATAATCTTTCATTTACCCTCTTATTATAAAACTTTGCATAGTCGCCTAAAGTTATAGAATTAGATTTCATTTGTACTTTGTGATAATTCATAGAAAAATAAACGTCTGAGCAGTAAGCAACTTTTGAAGACGTATTTCTTTCAAACGGTAATGTTTAACAATAATTTATTAAACAAATGATGTATTTCACAGATTGTTGAAACTTTATTCAAATTTTGATTACAAAACCACATGCCCTTCCCCCAAATTGACTTTTAAACGATGGCTGACATTACTCCAAAGGAATTTCTTAGCAAAAAAAAAAAGGGGGGGGGGGACTAGTTTCGAATAGTAATGAATAGTAATTAACAACCGTTTATTATCAAAACCCACACTTTGCAATCTGCTGCATTGCTGAGAATTCCGCTCGATTAGCATTATTTCTGCCTTACAATTTTGCAAAAATTTGTCTTTGTGATGGTTTGCGCCTAATTATCTTTCATAGCGTTCTAACGAATATTTTGCTTGTGGTAAAAACCGCGTTTTTATTAGAGATCTTATATTTCTTTATCTTATCAGAACATTATTTGGGGTTCGTGCAATAAATATCTCTTGGATCGACTAGCATGTCTCCAAAAATGGGTAGTACGAATTATTTGTAACAAGCCATTCCGTTTGCATAGTAAACCACTCTTTTTAAAGTTGAATATTTTACCTATATTTTATCAACTCCATTAAGTATCAACTGGGAATTTACATGTACTCATATTGTAATAATTTGTTGCCGCCTTGTTTTAATAACCCTTTTCAGATGTATAATGCCGTGCATGAACATAATACTCGAATTTCAAAACCTTTCAGAGTTCAATTGGGACAGACAAAATTTTCGCACTCTATAATTTCTTGTAAAGGGCCCTTGACGTGGAATACATTACCCAATTACATCAAAGATGCCAAACTCTAAATACCTTCAAACGCAGATTTAAAACAATGTTAATGCAGGAAATTTAAATCACACAATTATTTATTACTGCTGTTGTTAATCTATTTCGGGTTTGTTGAAGGTGTTACATTTCTATTCGAAATTTTTTGGTATACTCTACAATGAATTCATGACAATCCATCCATCTTTCAAATGTATTTATGTGAGATAAAGTCTTCATAATTATTACTCTGTAGAAGGTCTTACTATTTCAAATATGACATTTGTATGTATTTTCATGTTTGTTCAATATGTATATCTCAATGTCGGGGGGGGGGGGGGGTATGTTGTTCCCTTGAATGTGGAAAGTAAATTAAAGTTCAAGTTCAAGTTCATTTTCTAGGTCTAAAATTGCTTATGCAAGTCATTGTGTGAAGATCTCTATGAGTGCACTAAAGGGGCAGGGACTCATTAGATGGAAAGTTCGTAAACCCCCTCCCTATAAACCCTGTGGTGTAGCGTAGATCCATATATTGATAAGGTACTGACACCACGGGGGAGGGGGCACCAGTCTTACTCGATAAATGAATGAAATGTGAATTTACAAGGCCATAACTAGGGGAGGTGCAGCAGGGAATCCTATTATATTCTTTTCTCGCCTCCCTTTCCTGTTCCTTTCTCTCTTTTCCGTTTATTTCACATTCGATTGGGGCAACGTGCCCCAGGTCCCCCCCCCCCCCCTCTCCCCACTGTCCTTTATTCGAACAAATATCTATACATGGTAATATTTGTATTGTATTTACATCACCCGGGCTTGTCCAGGTACATTCCACCTCTCTTTCAGAAAGGGTTCTGTTCCTTTTTTCAGTTACTGGATACGCCACTGTTAGGATAGGCCCTACCCACACGTATGTGATAAGGGTGCGTGAGGGTGAGTGTGTAAATGATGGAAATGTATGGGGAAGAGTGCAGTTTCCCAGTGTGCCTCCTTCATTACCCAAATACATCCCAATCTGACGTACGTTTTAGCAAATTTGATAGAAAGATAAACGGCTCGTAGCAAACAATTTTTGGGCGGAAAGTTATAGTTCGACGACCTGACCGTTTTTCAGTTATTTGGACGCAATACTTCACTGTATGTAGCAGGGGTGGGTGCAGGGAGGGGGAGTTTCCCTCTTCCCGCTCGAAGCGCGAAAGCTGTGACCTTTCAGCACCCTTTTTTAAGGCAGAAAGTTATAGTTCGACACCCTGGCTGCTTTTCAGTTATTTTGGCGGCAATAATACTGCACTGTATGTAACAGGGGTGGGTGCAGGGAGGGGAGTTTCCCCCTTCCCGTGTAAAGCGCGAAAGGTCTAACGTTTGAGCAAATTTAAGAGAGAGATAAACGGCTCGTAGCAAACATTTTTTTTAGGCGGAAAGTTATAGTTCGACGGCCCGACTGCTTTTGAGTTATTTGGACGCAATACTGCACTGTGTGTGACAGGGGTTGGTGCATTGAGGGGGGAGTTTCCCCCTTCCCGCGTGAACCGCGAAAGCTCTGACGTTTTAGCACATTTAAAAGAAATATAAACGACTCGTAGCAAACAATTTCTTTAGGCGGAAAGATATAGTTCGCCGCCCTGATTGCTTTTCAGTTATTTGGACGCAACATTTCACTGTATGTAACAGGGGTGGGTGCAGGGAAGAGGAGAGATATTTTCCCCTTCCCGCGCAAAGCGCGAAAGCTGTGACGTTTTAGCACCTTTTTTAGGCGGAATGTTAGTTCGACGCTCTGGCTGCTTTTCAGTTATTTTGGACGCAATAATACTGCACTGTATGTAACAGGGGTGGGTGCAGGGAGAGGGAGTTTCCCCCTTCCTGTGCAAAGCGCGAAAGCTTTGACGTTTTAGCAAATTTTAGAGAAAGATAACGGCTCGTAGCAAACCTTTTTTTAGGCGGAAAGTTATAGTTCGACGCCCGGACTGGTGTTCAGTTATTTGGACACAACATTTCACTGTATGTATTAAACAGCGATGGGTCCAGGGAGAGGAGAGTTATTTCCCCGTTCCCACGCGAAGCGTGAAAACTCTGACGTTATAGCAAAATTTTGAGAAAAAGAAATCGGCTTGTAGCGCCTTTTTAAGCCTTTTTGTAAACGTTTTTTTGTATATTGGCGTTTTCGGCAAGATTGTCAAGGAATCTTTGCTCAAATCAAATTGGCCGTCTGGAAATAAATATATCAATAGATATCTATGTGTTGTGACCTAAAAAAGTGGGCCCAATTAAAAAAAAAAGCTGACAAGCAAAAGAGAAAGGTTTGAAGATTTTTTTTAAGATGCTAATTTACTGCCCCAAAAGCTCTGACAAGAAAAAATAAGAATAATCCGTTTACGTGATTATTCGGGCTGAAGAATTGGAAGGAAAGAACAATAATACAAATTAAGGACTTATCATATTTTCGTTGTGTTTTTAAGGTGTACCCCATTTTGTTGTGCAGGGATCGTTAATAATTCAAAAGTTTTAACTCATATCAGATTGACACTTTAAGTTGAAGGATGTGATATTTATTTGGAATAAGTTTAAAATGTGTAAAATAAGTGTAAAATTTCCTTAATTAATGTTCTTTAAATAATGCTCTGAATATTTAATTTTAGCTTTGGATTCAGCAGCGTTACGCCGCCGCTGCGTGACATTCTTGTGTGCACTCTAACGGCCACATTCCTTGACGGATTTCTTTCAAACTTTGTATGGAGGTGTATCTTGTTATAATCTAGACACCTATTATTTCTGGTGATGTTGCCCCCAGTGTTCCGTCTTTTATATGGGAAAAGGTCATATATTAGTGGATAGTTTGTGTGCCTTCTAGTAGTCCGGGGGGGGGGGGGGGGGAGGCTCAACCTAGCTGGAAAGGAAACAAATTTTTATGTGCATGAATATAAAGATCGCATAGTCCGATATAGCGAATTGACCGTCTGGCATGTTCTATGTGGTGGGTGTGGCCAGGGGGGAGGTCACAAAGTGGTCAAAAAATGAGCGAGATCAGCTGGAAAGGAAACCCTTAGACACTTATATCAAAAAATTCGGCATAGTCCCAAGGTACATGTATGGACAATGCCAGACGTTTTAAGTGGTGGTTGGGGGGGGGGGGGGGGGGGGTGTCCGCCAGACGCCCCCAAAGGGTTCCAAATTTGAGCTGGATCAGCTGGAAAGGAAACCCTTAGTCATCTATGAAAAAACGGGAGCATCTCGTTTTTCCGAAGGTTCGTTTTTCCGAAGGTTCGTATTTCCGAAAATGAAAAAGGGTTCATAATTCCGAAGGTTCGTATTTCCGAAGGTTCGTATTTCCGATAATGAAATGAGGTTCATAATTCCGAAAATGAAATAAGGTTCGTATTTCCGAAAATGAAAAAGGGTTCGTATTTCCGAAAATGAAATAGGGTTCGTATTTCCCAAAATAAAATGAGGTTCGTATTTCCGAAAATGAAATAGGGTTCGTATTTCCGAAATTGAAATAAGGTTCGTATTTCCGAAAATGAAATAGGGTTCATATTTCCGAAAAATGAAATAGGGTTCATAATTCCTGGTAAAAAGGGGGCGAATTCATCAGGAAAAAACGGGGGCATCTCGTTTTTCCGAAGGTTCGTTTTTCCGAAGGTTCGTATTTCCGAAGGTTCGTATTTCCGAAAATGAAATAAGGTTCGTATTTCCGAAAATGAAATAGGGTTCATATTTCCGAAAAATGAAATAGGGTTCATAATTCCTGGTAAAAAGGGGGCGAATTCATCAGGAGGAGAGAAAATGGAATAGGAAAGAAGACGGTTGGACCCCTACCGGCAACCCCCAACCCTCTTCCTCCAGCGGCGTCTTAGATTAGCTTTAAGATTATTCCAAAAGACTTGTGCCTCCAATGGCGCCAGTGCTCCCACAATGGCTAGACTCTAGCTACGCCACTGTTAAAGGGAAAATTTAGGGTCACCATAGGATATTACGTTTTTAATTGCCATCTTCAAACAGCAGATCTCTTTTCGTCGAAAAGCACCTCCCCCACCCCCGCAATGAATAAAAAATGAAATGGAGACACAAAACTGGGAAGGTTTATAAAAGAGGAGAGGAGAAGAGAAAAGAGACGAAAATAAGAGGACGAGATTAGAAAAATTGAATAAGTGTTTATGTGTGTGTGTGTGCGTGTGTGGAGGTGTCGTAGTCGAACGGTTTACAGCGCTTGACTGGAAACGCGAAGGTAGGGGGTTTGATCCCTGGTACGGCACCTATGACCTTTTTGTTGTAAAAAAATGATAGCAACTTTCCTTTTTTTTAATTTACGAGCTCGCGAAGCTAGCGACCAAAAATAATTGTGCCTTTCCGTTGTGAAAAATCATAAAAATAACATATTTCGGCATATAATGACTGAAATATGAGGATATTCGGGCACCTCACCCCCTGAATATGAGGTGTGAGTTGCCGGAATATCGGCACTTTCAAAATCTGGGGGGGGGGGGGTGGGATTGGCTGCAGCCCCCCTTCTCGTACACCTATGCCTATGCCTATGTTGAGTACACAGTTGCAATTTATTTTAACTTGCGATTGTTTCAAATAAATCGCTTCAACTCCTTATAAGGCGGGGCACTGGTTGATAAAAGCCATTCATTTGGGTCAGAATGTTTTCTTCTACATGTGTAATTCCTTATTTCTATTTTTTACGATGAGGATTGTTTTACTCTCAATGTCTTTTAGTGTTTTGTAATTCGTTATGCTTGTAGAAGTTATTTCAAACTTCAGGTCAGCGGTTGTAACTGTGGGCGGGAAGGTACTCAAAATGTTGTAATTGTTTGGATTATCTGGTAACAAAATCATTATTCTATAGACAATATCTCCTTTTTTTTTACTTGCTCACTAGCGCGTAAGATTTAGAAACGGAATAGTTTGGGACAGGGAACGCCCTTCATTAGGGCGAGTGAAGTGCCCAAATATTCCATATTCGGCAGTAGGGTTAAGTAATATTATTCATGGCTCATTATTACATGTTCAATATTTGTCTTTTGATGGTGAAATTGCATTTCCATTACAATTTTTTTTTAATGGTTGTTTTTTTTCTAACTCGCTTCGTTCGCTCGCAAATTGTAGAAACGGAGAGTTTGATATTCTGCCAAGAGGCATCAGCTCCCCCTTTCAAAAACATTACGTGGCCATGTTCTGGTTGTAAAGATCTACTTGGAACTTTGATGTGTCTCATTTTCCAAAGCGGTAAATACATTATATAAATAACTTCAAGCCAATTACGTTGTAGAAAATTTAATGCGGAATCCGATCATTCACTTTCTTCAACACATCAGTATGTATTTGTAAGCACCGAAGCAATATCATATCAGAAATGAAACATGTATTCCTGAGGCGCTCGCTCTCTACGCTCGCTCACAAATATTGGTTATTATAATAGGACAATGATATAATGATAATAATATCAATAATAATAACAATAATGATGATGATAATAATAATAATAATAATAATAACAATAATGATGATAATAATAATCATAATAATAATGATAATTATGATAGGAATTACGAAAATAATGGCTATTTCTCTGGATTTTATTATAATTGTTATCATTGTTATGATTATTGAGTACGAAATTAATATCTTTACACTTGGCCGTCTTTCCCCTCCTCCCTATCCGATATACGGATTGACGCCATATTATCTGAATTTACAACCTTTTTCATTTTCGGAAATACGAACCCTTTTTCATTTTCGGAAATACGAACCCTATTTCATTTTCGGAAATACGAACCCTTTTTCATTTTCGGAAATACGAACCTTCGGAGTAACGAACCTTCGGAATAACGAACCTTCGGAATTATGAACCTTCGGAAAAACGAACCTTCGGAAATACGAACCTTCGGAAATACGAACCTTCGGAAAAACGACATGTAACCGAAAAAACACATATTAATGAAAAAAAAAACATATTTGAGCATTCAGAAATGTTAGGTAATACCACTTCTCCTTCAATTATTTGGATCAAGGTTCACAGAGAAATTTTAGGATATGAGTTTATATTGGGTGCAGTTTATCTACCCTGTGAAGGCTCAATTCATCACAGCCATGAGGTCTTTGAGTGTTTTGCACAGGATGTAATCAACCTTAAAGGTAAATTTAATATACCTTTTTGTTTAGTAGGAGATTTCAATGCTCGTATAGGGTTATTCGCTGATAATGTTGATATTGATGATAATGTTGTATCTGACATTCTTGGTTTGAATTTTTGTGATTATCCAAATCTGTCACCAACATACATGGTTCCCATTGAACGTCAAAATATGGATGTAAAGGTAAAAAATAATGGTAATCAAGTTATTGATCTTTGTAAAAGTTTGGTTTTCTCTATTGTGAATGGATGGTTGGGGGATGATATTGGTATTGGAAATTTTACATGTTTTAATAAGAATGGGGGTTGTAGCACCATTGATTATGCCATTGACCCCCTATAATATCAGACGCTATTCAGTTTATACCGAAACTCGATAAATAAACGACGTATAAAGAATCATCGTATAGCTAACGGGTCGTTCAGACGCATATTGCGACCGTCGTGAAAAAGGTGGTATAGATCACGAGGTATCCGCTAGCCCCCCCCCCCCCCCCCCTGCCTGGATTTCCTCTTCCACCTTTCACGCGCGCTTCCGTTTATAAGCCCCGCCCAGTTATACCGTTCTATGGTCGCCATACGTTCAGACGGACACGGAACAGTGATTCTTTATCGAGTTCTAGTTCGAAACGATGCTCTGACCCTCCTTTCGCTATACGTCGTTTCGCTATACGTCGTTTCGTTAGTCAGCGTTCAGACGCAAAATTTCATCGTATAGCTATATCGTTCTAGTATAGCTATACCGTTTTGGTATAGATTTTTAGCGTCTGAACACCCTGTCTCATGATTTGTTTCATAACATACAAAACTTCCAAGTTGACCTGTTTGATAAGTGTCTATCAGATATACATTGTCCCATCATTTTGACCTTGCAGTCAGAGCACAACCAAGAAATTCATGATATTGAAGTCGCAAGTGATGATGCCCTATAATTAAAACAGTTTGTGACTCGTCCAAATCCAGCTACATGTCCTTTAAGTGGGATTGTGAAAATGTAAATGAATACTCTGATCGGTTACACAATTTAACCTTACAATTACCAGGAATTATAGAAAATATTCATGAAGATGTCAGTCAGGAAATGGTAGATAAGTACTACTCTGAGATTTGTAATTCTTTTTTGCAAGCTGCACTTGATCTTGGTGTGTGTAAGTGGAAACAATCAAAGAAAGTAAGGAATCATGGAAAGAAGGATAATAAGAATTTTTGTTCGCAATTATGGTTTGATGCTGAGTGTGAAGCTGCACGTAAAGAGTATTTTAACCTAAGGAATAGGCTAAGCAGGAAAATTCAGTTAGGTAGAAGATTAGATATTCAAGTTTTAGATATTGATGACTTACATAGTGATTTTGTTTTGGCAAGCAAACAGTATCAAAAATTGTTACGGTACAAAAAGAGAAAGTATGGTAAAAGTATCAGTGCATCTTTACGGCCCTTGAAAAATAATGGTAACCCAAGAGCCTTTTGGAGTTTATTAAACAGTAGTAGTCATCAGATTAAAAGTACAAGTAACATTTCCTTATGTGATCTTGTACATCATTTTAAATCTCTTGGGACCATATGTATGTCAGATAATCATTCAGAGGAGAGGATGATTTTGGATACTGGTAATATGCCTATACAAAATGATGGATTGAATAAACCTATCACACTGGAGGAGGTTAATGAATTAATGATTAATAAACTGAAAAATGCCAAAGCTTGTGGAAAATACTTGATCAGGAATGAATTTCTTAAAAGTAGCCCTGTGGAAATGCGTAGAGTAATTGTTGATTTTTTCAATGTTGTTTTAGAAAGTGGGATCGTACCTTCTGAATGGTGTATAGGAGTAATTATCCCAATTTTTAAGAATAAATGTCAAAATTCAAAACCAGATAATTATAGAGGAATAACCTTGCTGAGTTGTCTTGGTAAACTATTTACCTCAGTCTTAAATAATAGAATTTCTAACTTTCTTGAAAGTAATCACATGTTAGGTGAGGAACAAGCTGGATTTCGCTCAACATATTCTACCATTGATCATGTGTTCGTTTTGAAGACTATTATGGATTTCTACCTACAGAAAAGAAGCATTTATACTGTGCATTTATAGATTATAAAAAAGCATTTGATTTGGTTGACAGGAAGTTGTTGTGGTTTAAGTTGTTGAAAATAGGAGTAAATGGCAAAGTCCTGAATGTTGTTAAAAACTTGTACAAACATGCAAAGTCTTGTGTTTCTGCCAATGGCACAGTGTCTGAATTTTTCACATGTAATGCAGGAGTCAGACAAGGTGAAAACCTCTCACCATTGCTGTTTTCTGTCTATTTACATGACTTTCAAGAACACATTGCCAAATTTTATCCTGGCTTGAAAACTTTAAATGAAGAAATCAATAAATACCTTACAGGGTGAGGAACAAGAGTTTTTTCAAAATTATTATGCCTGTTGTACGCAGATGACACAATAATACTGGCAGAAAGCCCTGATGAATTGCAAGTAGCGCTGGATGCAGTGCAAGAATATTGTAATAACCGGCATCTAACAGTCAATGCAAGTAAAACAAAAATAATGATTTTTTCAAGAGGGAAAATTAGGAAGATACCACATTTTACATATGGTCATGAAAAAATTGATGTGGTATATAATTTCACTTATCTTGGAGTACAGTTTAATTATAATGGCACGTTTAAGAAGGCAATTTCAAAGCAGATAATTCAGGCAAGAAAAGCTTTATACAGTATGTTAACTAAAGCAAAAAAAATGCAGTTGTCAGTCGATATTCAAAAAAATGAATGTCATTTATTTGATCATTTGATCATGCCTATTCTATTGTATGGTAGTGAGGTCTGGGGATATGAAGATTTAAGGCAGATCGAAGTTTTCCATAGGAAATTCCTCAGAACTTTATTATCTGTAGGTTCATGTACCCCAGATTGCATGGTTTATGGAGAAACTGGTCGAGGATTGATTTTGAATCAGGTGAAGCGTCGACTAGTCAATTTTTGGTCAAGAATTTTGAGGGGTAAAGATAGTAAATATTCATATGTCTTTTTGAAATTTATTTCTGCCATTCATAGAAATGAAGACTCAGACTTTAATTCCTCATGGTTAAAGTTTATTGAAGATACATTCAATCAAACCGGCCTATCCAATATATGGCTAGGTCAAAATAGTGGATTGGGTTTGAATATTAATTCTTTGTTAAAATTGAGACTGAATGATATTTTTTCTCAGGAATGGAGAGATGTAGTTTGGTCAAATCGCATTTGCACAAATTATAGATTATTTAAAGACAACCATGTATTTGAAAGTTATTTACTCACCCTAAATAAAACTGATGCTTTTACTCTCTGTAAGTTTCGGTGTAGATCTCATAAACTACCTGTAAACAAGGGACGATTTGATGCGAACACACCACATAGTGACATGCAGTGCCCTCTCTGCCTAAATACTGATATAGGTGATGAATTTCACTATATTTTTGTTTGTCCTTTTTTTGAAAAGGAGAGACGTTTATATTTGCCAAAAAAGTTTTTTAAAAATATATAGGACCAGGCTTCCGAGTGCACATGACAGAACTATTTGATACTAGGAACACTTCTCAGTTGAAGAATTTAGCTAGATTTACACGTCTTATTATGTTGCAATTTTCTCAAAAAACAGAAAAAGAAAATACCTCAGGATTTTCTGGTAGTACAACTAGAGTTGGACCCATACGTACTCGTAGCGGTAGGATAGTGAAACGGCCTGTTTTGTTTACATTGTAGCCTTCTGACAAGGCCCTCGTGACTTGGCTATTTTTCTCGGCAAGTAAGCTAATAGTGGCTGCATAACAAGACTAGCCGCCCAGCCCGGTGAATGCGCGATCGAGCGACGTGAGTCCGAGGGCCTTTTGGAACCTGGCCTGTATTTCTTATGCTATCCTTTGTTCCTAGCGAGGATCTGCTACCTTATAGGTAGGAGCCAATCAGCGAACGTATCTTCGCATGACGTCAGCATAAATTTGGTATGCAAATTCGCCTTCATCTGGAGCTAGCTCGCTCGGCACACCCGGCGCTGCGGCCCGTGCAAGCTACATCAGTCATGGAAAGCAAGCCCCGCAGATACCGTTGTGATTGGTCGATAATCCTCGGTAGGCGTGTTTAAGCATACGAATGTCAACTCGTGAATAATTCATATCGGACGATGGAAACCCAGGTTCCAAAAGGCCTCACGACTAAAGTCGCTCGATCGCGCGTTCACCAGGGCCGTGTTGATTCTTTTCGTCGCCGGCTAGTCTCATCTCAGCATGACGAGGAAAATAGCCAAGTCACGAGGCCTTGTCAAAAGGCTATTTACATTGTAGCTTGTAAATAGACTGTATTGTTCTTACATATTACATCACTGTACACTATCTATGCATACATTGCGTTTATTAGTTGGTTATATTCTACACATGTACATTGTTTCTATAGAACTTTTGTTTGTACATTGTATCATTATGTCATTATCTTTGTAAAATAATTGTATTCAAAAGTCATGGATTTAAGTGGTGGGGAGTGCTTGCCAGACGCCCCTAAACTACCCCAACCCCCAATATTGAGCTAGATCATCTGGAAAGGAAACCCTAAGAAACCTATATCAAAAGATTAGCCACAGTCCAAAGATACACAGATGACCACTGCCAGACGATTTAAGTGGTGAAGAGTGCATGCCAGACGCCCTATGTTAATCCACCACCATTACTGAGCTAGATCAGCGAGGAAGGAAACCTTATGAAAGCTGTGGGAAATTACTCGCCAGATTCCAAAGATACGCAAATGATCACTACCAGATGATTTAAGTGGTGGAGAGTGACTGTTAGACGTTACTAATATTCACCCCCTATATTTTTGAGCGAGATCAGACCTGTGCACATGAAAGTTCGTGGGAACAAAGAAAAAAACAAAAGCAAGCAAACAAATTAGTTTTGTCTAGACTTACATAGATACTGCCAGAAATTATCTTGATTATATATTGTGGGATCTACTTGCCAGACGTCCCCCACCATCCCCCATATAAAGAATGACAGGCAAATTGTGCAAATCAACAGTCATTATTGTTGTTCTTATTCCCTTTATTTTAAGATTATACATGGAATTCTAGGCGTCAGACAAACGCTGTAAAACCAGCAAAATATGGTTGTTTTAACGTACGTAAGGAGTTTACTCCTATTAGTACCTTTTAAAAATGTGGATTATGGTTTGTTGTCATTGATAATAATTATAGTATGATATATAATTGACATTAGTTCTTGACTGCAATGGGAAAACTCCGTTAGGCCAAGTATTGTCGTTTAGTCAAATTTGGGCCGGTTCACCGATTACCCTACAGTAGATAGTAGACCATTCTGAGGCCAGTTTTTGTGATCAACCAAAGTTTAGCTCTTTTATTTTCTTGCTATCCAACTTGAATAAAGCTAAGCTTAAAACATTAAAAAATTGTTTCCTTTTGAGACAAAAATCAGGATACAAATAGCATTAATAGCATAAATAGTATACTGTTAATACCTGCGCTAAAAATGACAATTAAACTACGCGATATCATTGCGTTTTAAGTTTGCACGCACCAGATGTACGCGTACACGCAGCTCAGTCGTGCTTTAGAGCCTTTTTGACGTGCGTTAGTGCTTTGGTTTTGCACCGTCACGTGCTGTTATTTGACCAGTCAGGATGCCTAAATTCTTGAACACGTTTTATAACGGATTATAAAACGGGTTCAAGAATGTAGCCATCCTGATTAGTCAAATAACACCTCGTGACCGTGCAAAAAAAGTGATAACATACGGCAAAAAGGCTCTAAAGCTCGGATGAGCTGCGCGTACGCGTACCTCTGGTGCGTACAAACTTAAAACGCAATGGAATCGCGTAGTTTAGTTGTCATTTTAGCGCAGGGATTACATGCGCGCACTGAAACGCGCATGACTTTTGTTGGCTGCGCTTCTGTGATGTCATCCAGGAAAGCAACTGGCAGCTTCCATGACTGTGCGACTCTTGGTTTTCTCTGGGGTTCGTAACCATTTTTATAGACTTCATAATCATATTGCCGACCCGTTTTATAAGACTATTAATACATGGGTGTGAGTTCGTGCTTTAGTGCGATCTGGCAACACGCAGGTTTTTATCGTGGTGTCAAACACACACGGCTAATTGCGCCTCGTGCGTATAGTACACCACGATAAAAACCTTTGCGTTGCCAGATCGCACCAATGCACTCCCAACCATGTATTAATAGTATAATAAAAATTATAGCAAGAATTGTAAGCACGATGCCTTTACCTAATACCGACCTCTTAACGATGTTTCCAACGACTACGGGAAGGATTCTTCATGAAACGTAATGAAAATTCATCAGACTACTACCCAAATACTGGGGAACAAGATCCATGTACTGACGAGCGATAATACTTGCGCGTTCTTGTAGAAATGACGTCGCAATAGAGTCATCTCATTTTACGCATAGATGGAGAAGTGTGTCTTATTAGCGACCCCTGCACATAAGTCAATGGCAATTTATAAAAAGAGATTATTTAAATGAAAATATGAAAAATTAACAAAAAAGTGATAATACTTACGTTTTTATTCCTCATCTTGCTCTATTTTGGCTGTTCTCAACGTTGCTTGGCATTCTACGCGTAGTCCCATGCATTGACTTGCAAGACGCGCGCTAGATGCCATGATACGCTTAATGGTCGGTATTATGACTGGTCGGTATTAGGTGAAGTGATCATATAAGAAAAAAGTTCTTGTCAATCTCATCCGATTAGATAATAAATGCGGAGAAAAGCTCCCACCCCGGGCCCCGGTTTTGCCGAAAATATTATACAAAATAATTGTATAAATAATCCTCTGTCACGCCCGGACAATAGATACAATAAGGAACCGGTTTTAGTGAATTTGGAAATTTTGTCGACTTTTCATTCCGTTTCTTTTGAGCTAAAAGATGGATAAGGAATCCGTGAGATAGTAGAAAATTTAAATTTTCGCCAATATAGGGCTTCATCAAGATATTATGAAATTCATTTGAAAAGCATCCAACATAGAAACAGTGCACTAAAGGATAGTCGCACAACGGTAGCAAAGCAGGAGGGTGTAGTACAAGCAAAAAGAAGAAGAACCTGGTAGAGATCGATGAAAAAACACAAACACACTGTTGTGTCTCTGGGAATCACCCAGTACATAGTCATAGACACCAGAACATATAAGATCAGATAAACACCGGCATTATGATATTTAACAACTTTATTCCGGCACAGCCGATAGATCCATGTTTGGATAACTCCAAGCGCATAAGATGACTACGTCACAATGCTGATCGCGTACAACACATATACATATCGATATCAACGATATCAGTAACGATAACAATAATAAACAATAACATAACATCCCCTCTCTTTATAAAAGAAAGTATGATATTTCCATGCTTTTGGAATCCTTTGATATACAATAAAAATAGCGTGTGGTGACAATGACTTGTACTTGTTTAAAAATACATTCAGATACCAGATGCATGTTATTGCTTGCATTAATGATACATATATGAATAACATTTTTATATTAACATACAATCAATACCTTTCATTTTCAAATAATGTTCATACACTGTAATAATGTTTTTAGACTTGGATGTTTATACATACAGGGTGTAGTAAGAAAAAACAATGATTGCATACTGTATCACAAATTTTGTAAGATGTACATGTGTTTCTTTTTTCCCCTCTGCAGTCTGAAGCAAAACATTTATCATGCATTTTTCAAATTGTTATAGAAATCTGACATTCAAATGGGGTTGTTTGGAACATTTAGTTCAATGATATATCATAACTGTTTTTTACAAAAATGAGCATATATGATAACAATATGTCATATTTTCAAAAACATTTGGAATACACGGAAATCAAGAAACAATTATATTCAGTAACCGTTTTGATATTACCAAATACTTCGTAACATATTCAACTACAAATGCGAGAACACTTTGTTCATGAATCATTTGATTATACATATTACACATATATTACAATCAATTGCTTAAGAACAATTAATTAACAAACATAACTAGTATTGTTCAATAAGTCTCTTAGGCGGTCTGACAATACGTCCACTTTTAGTCTGGTGAGTAACTGTATGACTTGTAGTAGTCAGTTTCTTGTCAGGTTTGGCTGTTTGGTTTGTGGTTTTAGTCATGTTCTCTTCAAGATGGTCAGTAACTGGGTCGTCTGCAAATCGAACTTTCTTTTTTGACAAGTTCAAATCTCTCAAATGGTTTCTGTTTCTTCGCAGGAGACCACCATTAGGTGTCTGGACGATGTATGATCTCGGTTCTTCGCATAAATCTTTTACAGTGACTGGAGTCCATAGTCCTGATCGCTGATCTAGAACTGTAGCCTTCTGGCCAATCTTGAGGTCTTGCAACCCTCTGACTCCATGTTCATCATGATGTTGCTTCTGCTTGGTTCGTCTTTCCTGTCACGGAGAGGTGGGTGCTCTCTTTGTCGTAGAGCACAGTTCAGGATAATCAACTTCATGGCTGTTGAACTCGGTAAACCCAGAATAGCTGGACTGTTAGTATCCACTATGAAGAAATTTGTGTCCATCCAGCGACCATCTTCATGTCTGCATGGAAAAGAAATGCATCCATAGTGGGGAATGATGGTGCGATTGTATGCTAGTAGCCTCACCCGCTTCTGGACAATCTTGTCTCTGTTAGGATGACCATCCTTACCCATCAACTCTGGGTGTATCTTCTTAAAGATTCTGGTTGGAAGGACGTTACCCTGTGCTCCAGTGTCTACTTTGACTTTCAGGGTGTGATCACCTGGTTTGTGCTTCAGGGATATGGAAAGATTAGCGAAAAGCTCGTCCTCCTTCTCTCTAGCTTTCTCTGGAATGCTATCAATATGGATGTCTTCGCTGAAGTTTATAGTTTCCAGACATAATGATTCAAGGTGTTCTTGCGCTTCTACACAATTCTGCTCTTGACCCTGTTCCTGGTCTTGGAACTGTAGAGGATGGAAACTCCGCCTGTTTCTTGATGTCCTGCTGCGTGACCTCCTTCTGACCTGTCCATCATTGGATCTGTAACGTGGGCGTCCACGACCCTTGCCTTGCTTGAAGTTGTCGCTTCCTGCTACATTGGAGGCCCTTGATTTACACCATTTTTTCCAGTGGCCCTTCCTCCCGCATGCATTACAAGTAGATCCATATGCTGGGCAACTGCGGGGTTTGTGATTTAGTCCACAGTTTTGGCATTTCATGCTCTTGGAAGGATGAGAAACAGCACTGATACTAGCTGTGCCACCTGATTCCAGAGTCTGCAAACACTGCTTGCCTGCAACTATTGCCTCATATTTCCGCCCTTCATCCAGGAGGTTATCTAGGCTATAACCCTGTGTCTGATCCAACAGGTATTTCTGGAATGCCTCTATGGGTGTCGAGGATATAACGAGTTCCATTATCCTTTCTGCTAGCTCAGCTTTCTCGAAGAGACACATCTTCGCCTTTTCTCGACATCGGTTTACAAATTCGTCAATGCTTTCACCAACCTTCTGTCGATGACGCATGAATTCTAGTCTATGAATTCTAAAGTTCACCTTCACTTCAATCTGAGCTTCGAGGGTTTCCCATATCTTCTGGGGGTTATCCTGGTCACTATCTGATAAACCAGAAGAGTTAATTCTTCGAAGTCCCTCGTTTCCAATAGCAATCTTAATCTTGATCGCTCTCTTCTTTTGATCAGTTATTTCATTATCATCTAAGCATAATTTCATTCTCTGCTTAAATAGCTTTAGCTCCTCAGCTAAATCTGGATATTTCCAGTTCATTTCTGGATACCTAGCCATCTTGGTTACATGAAAAGTCAACCTAGATTTTTGTTTTTTTTAGTAAACTGTATGTGCAAGAAATTCACTTCACAAATATATCAATTATACCAGGTTTGATAGACAGACATAGCACGTACATGTATAAACTGATGAATAATTTGGCTAGCTTCAACGAATCCACACATTCACCTTCAATAATACAAACCGTATTGCATTAAAATTTTGAAAGTTGTGACAATATTTCTCAAAAATATGTACTGCAAGATCACATCCTGCGACCTCTGTCTCATTTGAATACAAGAAATAGCAAATTTTCAAAATTGAATTTTGCAGTTTGAATTTCAAGACTAGGTATTAGTACATACAGATCTGCACACAGAATTAGGATCACTGTATTTCAGGCACAAAATGATAAAAATTCATTCACATTCAACGGCAACATGAAAATAGATAAATGCAAGGTCAATGTCTTAATAATCCATTTATCTTGGTCCTACTGACTCAAGTTCTTGCTCATAATCATAATCATATTGTCTCAGTTCTTGATTGTAATTCTTTGCTAGTTCTGGTCTCAGTTCACTGGACTTGGTCTCGTCGACTTCACACAGATTTCGCTGTAGGCCTACTTTAGTATTATTTCTCAGTTATTTTCACAGAAGAATACTCACAAATCAGCTATCTTATAGGCCTAATGCTTGCTCAACAGCTCACGCAGATCCTCTGCTATCTTGCTAAATGACACAGTTTTGAGTTGATGATGAAGCTGAACTGCCGTGGTCATGGAGAAAACTGGACTGTTCTGCTCACTTCACCCGAACGGGACCCTGCATGGGCTTGGACCTGGACCTGGACCTTTCTGGTCACTTCACCGGAACGGGAACATGGAAAAGGCTTGTGTAGAGTAGCTAAACGTACTCGTCTGAATCCATCAGTTCACATCAAATACGTCTGATCCCGTGTGAGGAGATAAGGGTTCACGTCACACTCACAAACACAGTTAATTCGTGATGGTTTATAACTGAAAGTCACAGTTACTTCGTCATGGTCCACAAAAATGCGCTGCTTGACTGGCCCCAGTCCCGGGGCGCTATCGGCGTCGTACACGTCTGATCCGGCCTCATAGTCGAAACAGTGAGGTTGTCATGGAGACGTCTGGCATCGTCGAAGACTGACACAGTTTATACCAATTTGTTCACAAAATACGTGAGAACGTTTCTCCGGCTGCCACCATGTTGTGTCTCTGGGAATCACCCAGTACATAGTCATAGACACCAGAACATATAAGATCAGATAAACACCGGCATTATGATATTTAACAACTTTATTCCGGCACAGCCGATAGATCCATGTTTGGATAACTCCAAGCGCATAAGATGACTACGTCACAATGCTGATCGCGTACAACACATATACATATCGATATCAACGATATCAGTAACGATAACAATAATAAACAATAACATAACACACACTAAAAAACAGCAACAACAAACAAACAAACAAAAACAAGAGAGAAAAAAATAAGAAGAAAGTTAAGAAAGAGAAGAGAATGAAAGAAACAGAGGTGACATAAAGGTGGAAGAGTGAGGGGAAAAAACCCCAGAGAGGGTGAGAAAGAGGGGGTAAACAGGAAGAAGGGATGGAAAAAAGAAAGATAGAGAGAGAAGGAGAGAAAGGATGGAAGACGATTCGCAATGAGTAAAGACGAAGAAAGGGGGAATTGAAGAGAGTAGAGAGGGAATCAAAGTATTTAAAAAAGAGAAAGATATAAAAGTAGAAAAAAGGAGAGAACGAAAGGGAGAGTAAAACGATAGACGGGATAGGGAGAAAGAGAGAGAGAGAGAGTTCAATTAACACCCTGGTTTTTGCAGTGTTGTCACGACCTTACTGGATCCTAACATGTTTCTATAGCAACCTGATAAACATGATAAATGATTCAATGTTGCCGCATTACACAAGGGAGGTGGCAAAGTAGCTATTATAATGGCAGCAGCTAAATTATTTGCATTTCTACTGCAAAATACCGAGCTGACTATCGCTCAAGCTAGTTGGCTTCGATAATATAGGTGTGTCGACTAATAATGAAAATGTGATCGTAAGAATTTCATGGTGTCAAAATTGCTTTCCTAGTTTCCAAGATTCAAGATTCAAGTTTTGTTGTCCATTCATATACCTTGTGCCTATTAAGAAGTGTTTGTGAAATACCCATTGTTTTGCTCTCCCCGAGTTTATTATTTTGACGTTGTCTGATTGCTTGCTATTTACTTGCTTTGTCAAGTTTGTCACCGTATAAACCCGTTTTTTAACGACTCAACGGAATGCAGACGATCTTTATGTTCACTTTTGGAAAGTGAATAAAATATGGTAAGTTTTATTATTTTAAACTTGTATACGACCCATAAAACACAGCTAATGAGACTTTAAAACGCATGTTTATTGCTAGCACGGTTCTGGTATGTTTTTTTGCTCTTGGAGGAAATTCGTGACTGATCATGTTATGTGAAGTTCATAATGCTACGCTTACATTATACGTTCCCGGCGGCCACGACAATTAGGGAGCTTACGAAACGGGACGGGAGAGTCTTGTTTTTCAATCAGGCTACGTAAA
This sequence comes from Heliocidaris erythrogramma, assembly GCA_025617745.1. NCBI lineage: Eukaryota > Metazoa > Echinodermata > Echinoidea > Camarodonta > Echinometridae > Heliocidaris > Heliocidaris erythrogramma. The sequence goes on from CM046862.1 coordinate 52,409,528, forward strand.
ACTGGACGGCGACGCACTGCACAGTGTTCACGCCCTCAATCGTCAGTTATACAACAACAATACGGCTTCCCGTCCCCCACTTTACACCGGACGTTAGGGACTTTTAGAAGCAGTGGACTAGTACTTCGTCCCAGTCGACTAATTCGCGCATGTCAACGTCGTCGACTGCCCATGTTGACTACAGTTCTGATCATTTTAGATTTCACTCGACGTGTACGTACAGTCGACGTCAACCGGAAGTACACACTCAACGGATGAGCATAATAGTTGAGCTGTTCTGATGACGTCATATACGTGAACCTCGTCGAAGATTTCGGAGCACCGCAAAAACAAAGTGAACACGTTCTCGATTTTGCAAGTCAGGGAGGAGGACAGGGAGAGGGCGAGTGGCGCATGCACAGTGGCGTAGAATGATGTCCTTGCGTACCAGTCGACTAAGTGGACGTGCAATTCTAAAAGTCCCTAATATTTCGCCCGAGAACCGTCCTGAAATCAAACAGGGCCGAGAGATACTCGAAGTCGCGCATGCGCATACGGATTTTTCGCTCAACTGCCCATCTTCAAAGGCTCCCGTCCTGAAATCGTAAGCTCGTTTTTGCGTCCTTCGGGACGGGAAGCGATTGTGGGCGTGAACACTGCAGTGCGTCGCTGTCCACTTTTTCATAACTTTGAAAAACAAGACAGGAGAGTGCGAGGACCGTCACGGTCGGTTAACTCTCCCCCCTCTTTTTGCTCTCCCGTCCCGTTTCGTAAGCTCCAATCACGTTTCAGGCCACTGTGGACAAAACGGGATGGACGTGAGACAACGCGGGGGGGGGGGGGGACGGGATCCGGGGAGGGGTGGGGGCATTCTAGTATGCGGTAAGGTATGTACCGTAGAGAAGACCCCCATTTTTACGCTCAAATTTCCGTTCCAAAGCATACCATTTCTTTCTTAATGAGAAAAAGAAGAGTTTCGGCCGTTCTGGCCCGCCCTGGCCGGTTTCGAAGAATATCATTTCTGGTGAAAAGTTGAAAACGAGTTCTGATGATCCTTATATTTCAATAAAAACCAGTTCCGTAGAATCATATTTATAATGGTAATCCAGTTCCAAAGACCCCATTTTTCTAAAATGTTAGTAGTTCCGAATACCATCCTTTTCATGATACGCTCGTTCCAAAGCCCCCCCCCCCCCCTTTTTTTTTTTGGGGGGGGGAGGGGGGGGTCGAGTCCCCGCTTATCCCCCCCCCCCCCCCCCTCCCCTCCGGGACGGGATGGGCAAACGTGAAAGGCTGTGATTGTCGTGGATGCCGGCCCATATTATTATGCTAGGTTTACATTATGTTCCCGGCGGCCGCGGCAGTCACGTTTCAGGCCACTGTGGACAAAACGGGATGGACGTGAGACAACGCGGCCACGGCAGACCGACGGTGCGGATCAGAATAGTAGGCCGTCGTAAAACGGGGTGAACGCAACAAACGTGACAGTACGTAACATGCCGTAACAAAACTTGGAGGCGGTCCGTAGTTGGACGGGAAGCATGTGTATTCTCCGGCATCTCTCAGACCTTGATCAGAAACGTGAAGGACCCCATCAGAACGCGACGGGCCGGGAGGGAACGTACTAGCATCCGAACCGTAGTGCGCCTTTGAGCCTCCGGGAATCAGCAGCCCCTTCCCCCACAGCCCGTCGTGGGTACCGTGATAGACCGTGAGAAAACTTATCAAGACACACCAAAACGAGAATACGGAGGAGGGAAATGGCCAAAATCCCACGGCGCACATCATTTCGGGAAAACGGGGCTGCCGTGGCCATCGGGAACATAATGTAAACCTAGCATTAGTATTCAAAGGCGTAAGTTCAATCATAATGCAAGTTGCTTGTTGACACGATGGCTTGGAGGAGTAACAAAGCCTTTGTCCAAACACAATACCGGTTGTGTTTTCAAAGAAAGGGAACCAGGGGCGGCGATTTCCTGTCACGGCCGGGGGGGGGGGGGGGGCGAGTCTGTGATAGTACAACCCCCCCCCCCGAAAAAACCCACAAAGAAACAAACAACAACAACAAATACAACAACAAACAAACAAACAAACAAGCATTCTGGCGGATTCCTCTGGAAATTATTATGTTAATTATTTTACGTGGTCACTTAGCGACTGAGCAAGAAAATGGGGTTGGAACAGCTTTTTTAGAGCACTTTCGATCACACATGCAAATCAAAGCGTTAGCAAAAAAAATTCTCATTTTTCGGGGTGGGAGTGGGGGGCAGGATAACCCCCTCAAATATATCCAGGGAGACTGGTCCCTCGTCCTCTTGAATTTGCTGACCTTGCAGTAGGTCCTAAAGTGGGAGGTGACATATTGTCCATTATAAAACACAGGGGAATCTCTGCTTAAACATACAGTGTAGAGATCTGCAATAGTACTAGTGTGCGAGAGAGAACAGCAAGAGCCTGAACAGGTTGTTTACTGACTATTTGCTTTACGTCTTTTTCAGTCTTCACAATTTCCAGGGGGAATTACGAGGATACCAAATACTCTGTATATTATATATATTTATGTATGTTCTTATTTATTACCCACGCCGATGAAATCGGCAGGGTTATATAAAGGGCTCCGTATGTTTGTTTGTTTGTTTGTTTGTTTGTGTACAAGATAACTAGAGAACGGGTGAACGGATTTGCACCAAATTTTCAGGGAATGTTCGGATAGTGACAAGAAAGAATCGATTAGATTTTGGTGATGATCGGTAGACGCTTGCAAATTCTGTGTAACCTTGTATTTTTAACCCCATAGTTCCCCACGCCGATGAAATCGGCAGGGTTATGTAAAGGGCTCCGTATGTTTGTTTGTTTGTTTGTTTGTTTCGTTTTGTTTTTGTTTGTTTGTTTGTTTGTGTACAAGATAACGAGAGAACGGGTGAACGAATTTGCACCAAATTTTCAGGGAATGTTCAGAAAGTGACAGGATAGAATAGATTAGATTTTGGTGATGATTGGTTGACCCCTGCAAATTCTGTGTGACCTTGAAGTTTTGACCCTGTAGTAAAGTATAGCAACTTCAGTTCAGATAGTGACAGGAAAGAAATTAGAAAGTTTGATGACCCCAAACTTCGCCTGCCGATGCAGAAATATTTTGGCCAATCAAAACACTCATTACTTCGTCTCACCAAAAATCTATTTCAGGTTTATGAATTTTAGAAGACCATTATTTGCCATTTCACTTCAAATCCGTACGAGCCTGCAATGAATATTCATATCTTTTGTTCCCTGCCAACGTATCCCAGCAACAGGGGATTTTTCGCGTGCTTGAATGTACTGCGAAATCGAAAGCGGCTATCGCGCGCGATACCTTTTTTTATCTACAACTTCATTTAGATTCAGGCTACCCTGGGCCTAGCACGTCTAATTTCTCCTCTATTTCTTATCTTCTGTTCATTTCTGTTTATTTTCCCCGGTTTTTTCCTCTTTGTTGTGGAAGTTTTTGTGATTTATTTTATCCTGGTGGACGGGTAGTACGTGATTTTAATTGTTTTCGGTGAAAATCTGGTGAGTTTGTTCGACGTGAGTGAGTCTCCCGGGGGGGGGGGGGTACTCAGATTATAATCGGACGGGGGTGTGCGGCTGAGAACTCCAGACCCATACCCACATCCAAGGGTCCTTTTGCTGTAAATAGGCACCCATGTCTAAGGATTTTTTGTGACAAAGGTAGACCCGTATTTTTTTTAATTTTTTTTTTTGGAGGGGGGGGGGGGGGTCTCGCCAGCTTCTCAAAAAGTCGCTCAGTGGGGGGGGGGGGGGGACATTTTTTGGGGGGAAATGGGACCCATGTCTAAGGATTTTTTGGGGGAAAATGGGACCCATGTCTAAGGATTTGGAGGGGGAATGGGACCCATGTCTAAGGATTTTATGGGGGAAAATGGGACCCACGTCTAAGGATCTTTTTAATGAAAAGGGGACCCATGTCTAAGGATCTTTCTTCAAAAAGTCACCCTTCCCAGCGGCACGTCCCCGTACACCTAATATACGTGAGTACCCCCCCCCCCCCCCCCCCCCCCCGGGGTGAGTCTATCGCACTCGCGAGTGTTCGCGTGTGTTGTGAATGGGCTGTGTGGTTGTGAGAGTACGGTAGGCTAGGGAGTACATAACTATACACAGCGCTGTCGCGAAGTGACGGCATCTGGTCGGCCTTTCTAGTTTTTGTTATGAGTTTATTTTCATGATTTTGTTGACTATTATTGTTACTTATTATTGCTATCAGGGTCTCATGGAAGACCACCAATATTGGTGATAATGGGTCAAACTTTTTAAATATCAGAAATAAATATATAAATAAATAAATATTTACCCCAGTATGCATCTAGTCGCGTTCATGATGCACACACGTCTGTACTATCTTCTGAGATTTAATAGGGGAGACTCATGACAAGCTGTCGACACAAACCGTTGTTTCTTGTTATTACATATAAGGAGCATGACAAGAAACTCGTCAATGAACAGATGAAAGAAAATAAGCCTTTCCGAATTTCAACAACCGTGTATTAAGCCTAAAAACAAGCATGTTATAGGACTTTTTTTTTTCTCTTCTTCTAAATACAGGCCGAGGAACGAGGTCTAGGTGTTGTGCAAAACATCAGCTTTGCATTTCTATTCCTCGGTATGTAGTACTTTGATTTCATTTGATCGTAATGGTAAGAGGTGTTGGTTGGGAGGCCTCATGCATTTATGAATGTACTGATTAATACTAATAAGGCTAATCTGGGTAAAATGGCATATTATTATTATTATTATCAATAGAGGTTTTCCCGGTCAAATTCATCAAAACAGCAGCCAAATTGATGCGCAGTCGCAAGATTTCATTTGAATTTAATGTTCATCAAGCTCAAAATTTAATTGCCTAAAATGAGCATTCAATTTGATTTGTAGGGCAAGCGACCGCATACCTTCATCATGCAGTTTGATAGAATGAGCATTCAAATTAGAATTTTACCCAATGAACATTCAAATTCACGGGATCTACGGATTACGAACATTTGGAAATTCGATTTCATCAACAGGCAAGCGTGTTCGCGATTTAAGCAACGGGGGGGGGGGGGTCTTTTTAATGTCATTGTGAAAAAAATGTGAGAACAAACTTGCTGTTATTGTTGTTGTTATTGTTGGAGGCTGTTGTCAAAAAAATTGTTTCAGACTTGTACCCCGTCCCCTCCATCTTCCAGGTCTAGAGAATCCTGCATTCAGCACTCATCTGATGCTCTTGTTTTGTATTTTCCTATAGCCTTATTAGTATCATCAGAGGCAGACAGTTCTTGTAAAGACGGACTAGGTTTGAATTACACCTTACCAATGTTCGACGAGTGTAAGCCGAAAGAGCACCCGAATGGAAGCATGGTACAGACCATCCCAAAGCTCACCCTTGCTTCATATGCTGATGTTAGATGCCCCAGAAGGAAGAGTACACTGGGGATACCAACGGGACAAAGGGTGTGCAGATTCCCGGGTAATAATGATGCATTAGATATGGGCAGCGGGACCGGCGTGGGGGGGGGGGGGGAGGGGGGGCTGCAGCCCCACTTTTCTTTTTAGTATACTCACGTTTAATTGAATACCCGGAAAAAGTTTTAAAGTGTCATTATTCAAGTGAAATCAGCCCCCCCCCCCCCCCCCCCCACACACACACGCTTTCAAAATGTCCCCGGCCCTTGTTAGATGATAATCATCTTCTAAAAGAATTGTGAAAGTTGTAACAAAAACATTTTGTTTTTCTATTTCGGAGTTATTTGTATTTCATGATGTTGTTGATACCATTCATTGCTTATTTTCATTGTTGGATTGGGCAGAAATACTCTTCCATGGGAATGAAAGAATAAATAAATAAATAAATGTTTTATATATATATATATATATATTGTATACACCGATATTGGTTCAGGAAGAATAGTCCACACACATTGTTCAATAATATTATCAAATTCTACGACGGTATTTGCCGCCAACGTCACGGAAGAGGTTAACAAAACTTCAAGAGGGGCATTTGTTAAGTGTTTGAAAAGACTTTTAGAAATACGACCATGTTGAGATATTTACGACTACCATTATTTCCTTGGTTGAAACAATGCAGCCCAAATTATTTTTAATAGTAAAAAGCAAGGAGGTACTAGGCAAGCTTGTCTAGTACCTCCTTGGTAAAAGTGCTTCACTCTTTAAAATGCGTGGTTAAAAAATGACCCAAACGTGGTCAATTTTTACTGCCCGTTTGCGTCGTCTATGCACAAACCCACACGGGGTCAATTCGACCCCGTTGTGCAGGGCTACCGAAAATGACCACACAGCGTGGTAATACATGGGTACGCATGACGCATGCGCGGCACGAAATATATAGTTCCATGAAAAGTCATCGGTTTTTAAATTGTTACTTACTAAGTCAATGAATTGAAGGGAAATCCAACCTTATTTTTTTTTCTATTCGTATTATATGTAGCGTAAACTTGCTGATTAGTTTGATGCCAAATTTATCAGAATTGGACAGCTATGAAGAAAGTTATAGATCCCCCAAACACGTGTTTCACCCGTCGTCTGCTGCACATTGGGGCCGCCATTTGCAATGGACCCCCGCAACGAATGACGTAGGTGCGGAGTGCAGCGGTAAAAGTGGAAGTCATATCTCGACCAAATATACGACATCTGCAGAAACTTTTCTACTTTTACCGCTACAGTCCTTTTCTGAAAATGTTCCGGTCTCTCTTTCGGATTTGGGAACTTGTGAAAAGATTCTACACTCCTGAATTTCCCACTTCTATTCCGGCATGCAAACGCTTGACAATTATTATACACCATGATTGCTGGATTTGCTGCTTCCAATGCACAGTAAACCACGACCACCTGACCACTTTCGCCTGCTGCGCATGCGATTTTCAGGCCAGTTGTCCGCAGATACAGCATCCGTTAATCAATAATCAATGCTTCTACTTATCAAGCCGATTGCTAGATTCATGTGCAAAACATGATTATGTTGGCATATTTATTCCTGTCGGATAGCGCACTGTACTTAGCCATCCATCCTACCAGTTTTTGCGTGGTCAAAATGACCACGCATATTCTGGTCATTATTACTGCAGCAAGATCATTATACTGTCGAATACAGCCGCGAAACGTGGTTGAGTAAAGTCGACCACGCAATATCCTCCCACGCAATTTTGAGAGTGTAATAATAATAATATTTTGTGAACAATTTTCCCATCGAGAAATGAAGTTGGAGGGTGGCAACGCACTGTTAATCTTGATAACGAGGCATTTGGGAATATTTTATGAATTATTTGTTAATTGGTCGCCAAGCAATGTCACGATATGAACAAAAACGTGCTTTATAGAGTGACTTGACTTCAGATACTTGAACAAAACACAGGAGATAATGTAGAAATCTATAGATAGTGGGAGGGGGACATAGTTTCCGAATAATTTCTGAAAAACACAAGACAACACACAAGTTTTTACATGTTAGATGGTAATTCTCTCTAAAAAAAAAATCTTACAAGCAAGGACAAAAAGTAAGAACATTGACACATTTTTTTTTTAATTCGGTGAATCCGTACCAAAATCTCATGACCTCCTCCATCTTCCGCCAATGTAAACTAGGCAAAAGTAACAAAACTGATCACTTTTCAGGAAACTACATTTTTCGTACCGCGCAAGCGTTCCGCGTACGCGTCCGATCCGGGCAATAGGCCTGTTTAGTATCATGCTAATCTCATGCATATCCTCTGCACGGTGAGAATCAGGCAAGCTTCGCGGATAATTATTTCTAACGCTGTGCGAATTATAATCATTATTTCTCCACCCCCCTTTTTTCTGACATTCTTCAATCCCCATACCTGGAACGAAACGTTGATAATTTTTCTGAAAGCTATCAGGAATTTTTTTCCACTCTGCAAGTCAATTTAAAAAAACTCAATTAAACTACTTCCGTTGTCAAACCATTAAATAGAATATTACCTTTAAGGAAGGAAAATGATTGATATTCAAAGCAGTTTGTGTGTATACACTGATGCAACACCACATTTTGAAGTATTAAACACATTTAAAAAGCTTAGAGTGACAGTAAACTGAAGCTCATAGATAGCGCCATCTTTCAAGAGGATTTGATAAGTGTATGTGCCTCTCCTTTTCCCATCATGCATCATTCTAGTTTGTAAAAGCTTAGAAAGTACCTGCACACAATTTTCCACAATGCCAAGTCAAAAATAATAGTTTTAAATATATAATTTGCCTATTATCCAAACAAGCTGTTTGTCAAAATTCAAAATAAAATTCAATAAATTTTCAAATAATAATGCTAATTTAGCAATCACTGTAAGAAGGAGCTGTTCAAGTTCTATCATTTTAATGTCATTTTAATACACAGAAACAACAGCCTTCCATTTATACCCATTCAAGAAATACCCTTTGTGTCATTATCATTTGCTTTACTCTTTAAGGACTTCTCTGTCTACTAGTACTGTATATAATTATATTCTTCCTGTGCTTAACAGATTGCGACAATAATCTTTGTGACAACGGCTGGTGTGAGGAGACTGTGAAAAGCTATGAATGCCACTGCTCGACGGGATTTCAAGGAAAACATTGTAATGAAAGTGAGAACACAGTTTCTCATCATTTAGTGGAGGATGGGGCGCAAGGAAAGATATCAAGTTAAGCATTTAAGGGAAAAGGAATCTAATAATGGTATTTAAAATCTCTAGGATAAATTATCAATATTTTGTTTCACATCTCTTGTATCATGTGATAGTTTATAGACTTGGAAAATGAATCTTTTTTTTTTACTATAAAAGAGCGAGGTCATTATTATCTGTCCAAACTTCGTGGAGTTTTTAGTTATTATTTTTATTTTATTTTTACACCTCCGTCTTTCCTCTTAAGTAAATTGAAAGTGGTTCAAGAAAAATAATTTTCTATTCAGTCCCTTCATTTTCTTGAATGTGTGTAACATAATGTGGGTCCAGTTGTTGTACATCAGCTCCGTCCACATTCTCTGTCATAAGCCTGTTCGTAATAAGCCATTTCGGAGATGCAATCTGAGCATGAGCAGATAAAGGTCATCTGTACAAAATTCTAAAACCCACTGACACTAATATTCGATATGTGCTCATGAATGTCATGTAATCATTATTCAATTATGCACTAATGGTGCATTCCATGATATCCAGGTGGAAGTATTCTTTTTCAAGGGGGAAACAAAAGCTATTCATGAGGCACCTCTATCACTCCCAGAGTTATTTTTCTGAAGTGCACATAAAGGGACCCTCCATGTCTAAAATATCTGTGGATATTTGGGGTCATTTGTACCATGCGCTAACCCCGAACTGGCTTATTACAATATCATGCGCATGTGCAGATAAAGGTCATTTGTACCGAGTGTAATAAATTGACCTTGATACGCTGTCATTTTCTACCATCGATCTCTACGGAGTACCCTCCACGATACGCGCACACCAGTATGAGTTTACATGTTAAACAAGTAGCCCGTCCACCAAAACCATATAACCAAAACAAATGGTCGTGCGCAAACTGGATTAAATTGTTTTAGGGTCTTTTGTACCATGTAGTAATGACGAACTAACTAATTGTCATGCTTTTCCTACATCCATTTCTTCTTTGCCCGTTTTAATTTGCTTCTCCATTTTTCTACAATTCCTTTTCGGTTTGTATCTATATTCTCAGTCTCAACCCCCCCCCCCCCCCATCTCTCTCACTCTCTCTCTCCGTCGCTCTCTCGCGCTCTCTCTCTCCCTCTCTCTCTCCACACCCCTCTCACCTCTTCCCTACCCTTCGACCTTTATTTTTTGTTCCCCTACATTCATTTCCTACTGTCTTGATTATATGACTACACCCTATTTTCGTGCTGATGATGATATAATAAAACTTTTTTTGTTTCCATGTCAACTTGTTGGAAAGAATCAAGTAACATCACGACCACGTCCACGGAGGTCGCAACATCGACGATGGGTATGATGGGTGTAACAGAAGGATCCACATCAATCTTCATGCCAGCAACAGGTGAGCAACGAATATTTTGTGAATCATTTCGAAAGAGATATTAATGATATATCCCCCTCTCTCTCTCACTCTCTCTTTCTCTCTTTCTCTCTCGGCCAACTTAATTTAAAACCTTAAACTCATACCAGGTGTTTGCTATTTCTATTATATTTATTTTAAAAAGAAAATATCCAATGTAAATTAGGAATGGTGGGCTAATAACACAAAAAGCCTTTCTAATATCCGAACCAGTTCCGATAATATAGGCATTGAGGGGAGAGGGGCTCGTTTCCGAAGGTTTGTAATTCCGAAATACAAATTTCCCATAACAATAATAATGATAATAATAACGGTCATTTATAACGCGCTATTCACAAAAGAGTATCATAGCGCTTACAATTCACAATCAAATATACATGTATACAAAAGAACAAAAATTAACTTTATGGAAAAAGATAAGTTTTTAGTTTGGATTTAAAAGTTAGCTGGTTTTCTATTACTCGTATTGAGAGTGGGATATTATTCCAAACCCTAGAAGCAGTTACACTAAATCGTTTTTCAGCAAATGAAAGAGTTGATCTGGGAATTACAAGTCTAGTGATATCAGTTTTTGAACGGAGATTACGAGCGGGTAAGTACAACGAAATTGTGTCAGCGAAGGTAACAAGGGGCAGTATTATTGAGTAATTTGTGCACAAACAAGCAGAGCTTAAAATGAACACGCTGAGAAAAAAGGAAGCCAGTGTAGTTATTTAAATAAAGGAGATACCTGGACTCTCCAGCCAACCTGAAATACCAAGCGGGCTGCACGATTTTGAACACTCTCGATTCTCTTCTTATCCTTGGAAGAAAGAACGACAAACAGACTATTGCAATAATCAATTTTGACAATATAAGGGCCCTAACAGCATGATGACAGATTTTTACATCAATGAACCTTCTTACTCGCCATAGAAGAGGGTTCGTAATTCCGAAAATGAAATAGGGTTCATAATTCGAACCACATTATTACGAAGGTTCGTTATTCCTAAAATGAAATAAGGTTCATAATTCCGAAGGTTCGTAATTTCGAAAGTGAAATAGGGTTCGTAATTCCGAAAATGAAGAAGGGTTCATAATTCCGAAAACGAAATAGGTTTCATAATTCCGAAAAATGTTAAAAAAAGGTTCATAATTCCAAAAAGTGCGATAGAGTCCGAAATAACTTTTCGGCATCAGAACCTTCGGAAATATGAACCTTTTTTCATTTTCGGAATTACGAACCCTATTTCCTTGTTTGCAATTATGAACCCTTTTTCATTTTCGGAATTATGAACCTTCGGAGTAGCGAACCTTCAGAAAGACGAACCTTCAGAATTATGAACCTTCGGAAAAACGACATGTATTGCACCGAATTGTACATGATTATATAGCACGGAGGTCTGTCATCACGTCATACGTTCCTGGCGCCCCGACATTATTACCCCGGTCATACCATAGTGGCCAAATTATCAGGTACCTATAAACATCTGGGTGGAGAGTGACAGATTAGGATTAATCTCTTGGCAAAGAACATTAACGTTAGTTCCAAATCCTCAACCTTTTCATTCAGAGTCAAGTAAATGCCCCACTATACCGAGACACCTCCATATTTCCGTAATATATTCCGTTTAGAATCCTCGGCCAAGATCTTCGTAACAGATAGCATCGGGAAGAAGGTGTTTGTTACAGACCTCCGAGATGAATTCAATTTCACTATGATTCCGTCCTCCTCATGGCCACGTGATATCTATTATGACACGATGACCCAGAAGTTATACTGGTCTGATCAGGCTGACAAAAGAGTGTACCGTGCATATTATTTGAATGGTACGATGACGAATAAGGAGGCTGTCACAACTGAAAATAAAGCATGTAAGTAGATAACACTTGCTAGCAATAGCAAGTACAATTACATGTATTGCTACAATACAATATCAAATTTAATCTCAACCAATTAGGTACAAGATTTTAGTAGCTTATATCAGTGATCGGAACGTGTTATTGAATACAAGGAAAGTGCTTAAAAACCGCCCCTGGGCCTCATCTCATACAGAATTGCGGCGATTGATTCGAATCGATCGCAACCTCTTCATACTGTGTATTATAGATAGGGGATGGTATATTTGAATAAAGTACTTGCGCTTGATTGGAATCAATTACAACTGTTTGCAAGACAGTCATCTGTATTCCTGCTAACACTTCAAGATAATAGTTTGATGGATAATGAATTCACGCGACAATCCCCCCCCCCCCCAAAAAACACAAACAACAACAAAAACAAAAGCAATACGCAGCTGTTCAATCTACAAACAAATGATATCTGGTCGACAAAAACAATTGGTAGAAAATATTCAATAACAGCGAAATGAGCAACTAAAGATTAGTAAAGCGAGTTAGCCGTCCTGACAGCGACAACAATGCTGGAAACCTAAAATTTGGATTTAAAAAAATGACATACGTTTGAATTCTCAACATAAACCTATAAAGTGCGAGAAGGTCTTTTTTTTTCAAATCCACTACAACTCCTCCATTCGGAGGATACAATGAACTTGTTGAACATCCATTTTTGGATTCTAGTTTTATCATGGAGAACGTACTAAATGCTAGTTATTATTTTAACTATATTTTGGACCCCATGGAAGAACAGAGCTGTTTTGTAAACAGCTCTGAAATGGACTATCCAACCGTATTTCATTCGTGTAATATGTAAGCCTCTATTATGTACAGATTTTGTATTTTATTATGATTTCGGAAATAAAAACAAACAAACAAACTATAACTAGGGACTGCATTGTGGTGATATGCGCTTTAAAATACAGTTTATTTGTAACTATTATTATTATCATTATCATTATTATTATTACTTTTATTATAATTATTACTATTATCATTATTATTGTTTATGACTATTAATATTATTACTATTATTGTATTATTACTGTTATTGCTGTGGCTGCAGATCAGGGGTTGTTATTATCATTATCATTTTTGTGATTTTTATCAATGTCTTGTCTTATGAAAACAAATATTTGTAGCACCAATTGGAATTACCATCGCTGAGAAAGCACGAACTCTCTTCATGGCTTACCTCAACCCGGATAAAATAACCTCCATGTCGATAGAAGTGGGCTGTCCTCTTAAAGGAAATGAAACAGACGTAATAACCAAGGGTATCCTGAAGCCCAGATCACTGCTGGTAGATGAGGAACATGGGTAAGACTATATCACAACTACAGGATTCCAATCCACTCGTTTAGGAGTCAAATGAGGGATCGGTTCGTTTTGAGGTTGGCATATTGCAACTGCAGGTGGAATCCACGGTCAAAAGAGTAATTCACACCTATACTTGGAAGTGGATTCCTCTATAATTTGGATTAGATTAGATTAGATTAATAATATAACTCCTGAAAGACTGGATTTCCAATCCTGTGCATAATGATAATAATTGGCGTATCAAGAAATTGTTATAAACAGATTGACTTCTTGTAGGTTAGTGTTTGCCTGTTAGTATGTTGACATTGTGTGTGTACGTGTGTGTGCGTGTGTGTGTGGGGGGGGGGGGGGGGTCCAAGCCTCAATCATACAGATGGCGATATATGATACTACTTCTTCTACTACTACTACTACTACTACTACTACTACTACTACTACTACTATATACTACTACTGCTGTTACTACTACTCCTACTACTACTACTACTACTACTACTATACCTTCGGTGGGCGGAGGAATAGTATATACACTCTCAGAAATATTGGTTAAAAATCATTAGCTTTCTTAAAATATGAACCTACCAACTGCTGGTTTTTAAAAATGGTATATAAAACATATGGGAATTTTTCTTTAACCGACAGTTGGTAGGTTCATATTTTAACCGACCTAAAAACTTTTTTGAGAGTGTACTTTAAAATAATGATAAAAATAATAATAATAATAATAATAATGATAAAAATGATGATTATCACAATAATAATTATGATAATAATCACGCCCTGTTTCAGATATGTGTACATGACCTTGGAAACTATGGTTGCACGCACATTCATGAATGGAACTGGTGGTGTTGATGTGCTCTATTCTAACAATGATATGATCTACATTTCAGGATTAACCATCGATTTCACCAGTAAGTATTTTCTTTTTTTTTTGGTTAATATCCTAAGTTTATATGTTGTACTCATTACATACCAGTCATTTTTCTTAATAATGGATGGGGGCATGTTACTGTTATATTAATATGTTAATCATTCAATGATAAAAATCATTGTGATAAATTATTTTCTCTCGTTTGTATTATTATATCAAGTGTTTCTCATGTTATCATTTAAGTATTATATGTATGCTTTTATATTTGGTAAATCAAATCAAATCAAATCAAATCAAATATTTCTTTATACACTTCCCAAACCAAACCAAACCAAAGATATGTGCTTTTCATGACTGACTACGTGCTATAATGGCCCACACAAAGTGCATTGTGCCAGTTGGGGAATTATACCGACGAATCAAACCTCATGCATTATTATGTTTGACAAGATTTGCTCCAAGAATGAGCACACAAAAGTATTGATGGAAGATTCACCCTCATATTAAGTTGGTTTTGATAAAAGCAGAAATATGAGAGAAAAGGGGGGTAACCTCGCTAGTCATAATGATTGCTATTTATAAGGACCGCTTCCATGAAGCGTGACTAAATGAATAGCGGTCCTTTATAAATAGCGGTCCTTATGAATAGTGAGCAGACCCCAGAAAAAGACTGGTAAAAGTTTGATAACAATCCGATAGGAAATAAGAAAGCTATGGTCTTTTAAAGTTATGATTTTATTAAACCAAGTTCATATTAGGGTGGACTTCCCCTTTAAGGTTAAGCTTTCTCGTTACTTTCTATATATTCCTTTGTGGAAGACTACCACAGTGATAATGTCACATAAACAGATTAATATTGAAATGTCCTAATATTAACTCATGGCAATAATAATGAGAATAATAATCAATCGTCCTTGTATAGTTATCATGCTGATAATTCCAAACTCCACAATACACACATATAATACATCATCATTCTTTCCCAAGAACACCTAGGCATTTTAGCAATTTCGGCAGTCCCATGACCAGTACTCAACTCTTTATTTAAAGGTAAAATATATTTTCGAGATTTAATATTTAATGTCTACTTTCTTTCGAAAATATACAAACAAAACAAACAAAATCACATCCTTTGTTCAATTTAAGTGAATCGTAAGATACAAATTCATGCGAAAAAAAACAATTTAGTATAGCCACCTACTGAAGCAGGTTTGGTAAGCCGATCCATATACATGCAATCTACAGGGTTGGAAAAAAGTTTGGAATATTTTTTTTGGCGATGAGTATGTCTGATTTTAAAAGCTAGTTTCTACTATATTGTGATGAATAATTCATCCAAATCGGATTAACTGTGTTGAATGAAGTCTACTGTTCCATCTTGTACCAAAGATTACGTAATATTGTTAAACATGTTACAATGGCTGACCAATGAACCACATGTTGTCAGATTTGCTCTATTTGTGTTTGAACATCTTGTTATACATTTCTGTACTTCACGTGGAATTTTGAAAAAGCTACGTGCAGTTTGTAGTCATTTTGAGGACTTCGGTATAGCAATTAAACTGTATCTGATTATTTAACTTTTTCGTTAGACATTTGCAAAAACAGCAAATATACGCTTCCGAATTCCAAGTGGACCTCTGCACTGTGTGATAAGCCTGATTTTTAATGTTGTGCTTTTAAAGTTAAAAGGGGCCACATATCTTTTATTTGAACCTCAAAGAAGAACTTAAAATGACGAGGGATATGTTTAAGACAAGAAATAATTCTTGGAATAAAAATATTCCAAACTTTTTTCCAACCCTGTATTGCCGATGTTCAAGTCTAATTTCATGTATTATATTCTAATGATTTGATTTTGTATTTGGAATTTCTTCTTCATCTTTTTCAAAAGGAAAAGTGCGTCGTATCTTTTTCTGTGACTGGGCAGCCAAGAAAGCTTTCTACCAGGATGTGAGTTTATTTCCAGGGGCACAAACTCCTATGGCTCAAGAGCTGACTCCTGGAAATTGGAAAGATATGAGTTATTTCAATGGCGTCCTCTACTTGCTGAAGCAAAGCAAACCGACAAGACTTGTGACCATGACGGAATACAGTCAAACCAACCGCTCGTATGAGGCTGTCGACATCAGTCTGATATCGAAACCGCATAGAATGCATATCGCTTACGTAGGAGCTTAATCTATTCCGATTTTAGCTACACAGCCAATGGCCTCAACGCAATCGACAACCCCCAGCGTTGGAACGCCGACAAATTTAGAAATTTAAATGCACTCTAAAACAAGCTGGGTAAAATCTTACTCAATAGTTGGTAATATTTTACCCAACAAATATGCATGTTTACTTTTTACTTAATATTGGGCAAAATTTAACGTAGCGTTTTTACAGTGTAACATTCTGCAATTTTCCTTTTCAAATCTGAAAAAACCAATATAAATACATTGTTTACTTTCGCTGTTCTTCTTCATTTAAAAATCCTAAAGGCTTTTGCGTAATCCGTGTTTATTTTGTTATAGACACTAATGCATGACTGGTACAGCCTCCTTGTTCAAAGTATTAAAACATCTAGTACAGTATAGCAAAGCAAAAGCCGTTTTATAGTCAAATTGACCCGAGTCGCATACTATTTCTGACTCTGTAGCGTAAATTATAATGTTGCTTAAAATGGGAGGTTTTCAGGATTCATTTGTCCACAGAGAAGTGGGGGGGGGGGGGGGGGGGCAGAGAATGAAAGACAGGGGTTTAACTTTAAACCATTGTTTAAACCTCCATAAGCTTAGTACGCGCAAGGCTCTTATCCAATGGGCGGACAGTAATGCCCTAATATGTACGCTTATTTACGCTGAATTCGGGCCGTAGAAGAATGAAAGTCACATAGACAAAAAGGGTTTGGAATGAGAGGGGAAAAAAGATTAAGGTATACACGAGCAAACAAACACTGAAATAAGTAAATTGCTGCGATCAAGCTGAAGAGGGGATTTTCATTCCATTACAGTCAGGTAAAGGAAAACTGCCATTATACCCAAAACTATCGGGAATATCGTGGATGTTATTGGGATTCAACAAATCAAAACACTGCTAATGCATTAGCAGTGTTCTTAGTGCAAGCATATTAATACGTCTTTGAATATACAGTTGGGCCCAAAAGTATACACCTGATAGAAAACAATATACATTTTCCCCACTTCATTCATTTCTCCAAACTTTTCTCCTCATGAGGTAGACAAGTATGGCCTCTGCTTAATGTATTATAGTACATGCATCTAATAGAATCACGCTCAGCAGTGGCGGCAGCAGGGGGGGGGGGGGCATGGGGGCATTTGCCCCCCCCCCCCCCCCAGTCAGAAGCTTTGCCCCCCCCCCAATAATTTTCGGAGTGGAAAAAAATAAAAGGGTGGAAATTTTTTTTCTCCGCCCTTTCCCCCCACCATAGGCGGATCGAGAGGTCCGGACCCCCCCCCCCCCCCCTTTTTTTGTTGTTCTTTGCTTGTCAGGGAATTATGGAGGGAAACTGGGCCCCATAACCCCTTTATTGAGCGTTTTTTTGAAGTTTGGCGAAATTTCTTTTTTTGTCCCTACAAACCCCCCCCCCCCCCCCCCCCCCCCCCCCCCCCCCCCCCCCCCCCCCCCCCCCACTGAGCGACTTTTTGAGAAGCTGGCGAGACCCAAAAAATACGGGTCTACGTTTTGACAAACTTTCATTTTTTGTTACTCTGTTACTCAATCCTGCATCCGCCCCTGCCCCCCCCCCCAACATTTTCTTTTGCCCCCCATTCCCCCCCCCCCCCCACTTTAAAAATCCTGGTGCCGCCACTGACGCTGAGGAATAAACATGTATACCGCTCCCTGTAGGAATAAGTTAAGTTGGGAAAGTGTGGGGTGAACTGTTTTCTTCCAGGTGTATTATAAACTTTTGGGCCTAACTGTATTACCGGTTTTCCCTTTCAAATTCATCAAAACGGCAGCAAAAGTGACGCAATGTCCTTTGATTTCAGTTGAATTTGAATGCTCATCACGATCTAAATCCAACTGGCTAAAATCAGCATTCAGTTTGATTTGCTAGGTCTAGCGATCGCATACTTCAATCATGCATTTTGAAAGGTGAGCACTAAAATTGAAAATTTACCCAAAGAGCATCCAGGCTCGTGCAAGTTTCGGTTCGTGAACGATTTCGTGGGCAATTTGTGATAAACAATGGCTTAAAAATGCTCTCCTTTCATCGGAATTGATAAACTGTGTTCATAGCTACGCCACTGACTGTAAGAAATACCCTTTCAGTTGTTCAAACATAGCTTACTTGGTATTTACATGAACTATACGTGACATTTAATTCAGAAAAAATAACATATTACTGTTTATTTCTTACAATTAGAAAATGGGCCTACATTTCCTGGTTGAGTGAAAGTAGACCTTTCATGGAAAATTGGCATCGATTGCTTCATAATTATGCCAATTTTCCATGAAAGGTCTATGTTCATTTAACCAGGAAATAGTATGTTCATGTTCTGACTGTAACCACGGGCGTAGACATGCATAATTATCCATTGTTAGTTGGGGGGGGGGGGGGGGGGGTCTATACATCATCCCCCACCACCACTGACAATAGAAAGTGTGTTCGTATCTACGCCACTGACTGTAAGAAATACACTTTCAGTTGTTCAAACATAATTAAGTTGGTATTTACATGAACTATACGGCACATTAAATTCAGGAAAAAATAATATTAAATATTATTGTGTATTTCTTACAATTAGAAAATGGGCCTACATTTCCTGGTTGAGTGAAAGTAAACGTTTCATGGAAAATTGGCATAGATTGCCAATTTTCCATTCATTCAATCAGGAAATTTTAGGTCCATGTTCTATTTTTTAGAAATACACTTTCAGTTGTTCAAGCATAATTAAGTTGGTAGTTTCATGTGTATTTGGCTTAAAGTTACAAAGTGGTAAATGGTTCCTGGTTGAATGAAAGTAGACCTTTCATGGAAAATTGGTTTGGATTGCTTAATTTTTATGCTAATTTTCCATGTAAGCCACTTAAGTTTGTCTTGAATTGGTAAAGCTTATTATTATTGTATAATTTTTGCCTGTTTTTTCAAAAATATTTGAAAAAATAGTATATGTTAGACTGTATAGTTTTTTAACAAAAGTGCAATATTCTTACCAACTGTCAGTATGGCTTCGGACCTGGCCATTCAACATCTACAGCTTTAATTCAATTTCTATATAATGTTTTAAATACAAACTAAAATAAAGAAATAATGATAGGGCTCTTTCTAGACTTCAGCAAAGCATTTGATTCATTAAACCATGATACACTATTAAGAAAATTATATTGTTATGGAATAAGGGGAGTCAATTTAGAATGGTTTAAGAATTATCTAGTCAATCGACAACAGTTTGTGTAGATAATGTGAATTCAAAATTATTGATTAGCAAATGTGGAGTACCCCAAGGGTCCATTCTTGGTCCATTACTCTTTACAATTTACGTTAATTATTAAATTTTATTTTGTTTGCAGATGACACCAGTGTGTTTATGTCACATAAAGATATAGATATTTTACGATATAAATTTAATCAAGAACTTAATAAACTTGTTCAATGGTTACAAATAAATAAATAAGTTTTAAATATAAATAAAACACATTATGGTATTCACAAATGTCCATCAGAACACTGCTAATTTTGTTGTTAAAATACAGGAAACTGAAATAGAACGTGTTACTAGATTAACATTTCTTGGTGTAACTATTTATGAGAAATTTACATGGAATGAACACACTGGTGTCATATGTAACACTATATCTAAAAATATTGGCATTCTTAATAATAGTTATGTTCACACGTAGTACATAGCATCGATGCTATGTTAGCATCGATGCTATGTAAGTTTCAAAAATATTTCCAGTACGTTCAGACAGGCCGTGATCGACTTGCTTCTATCACCCACTCGTGACTATCCATCGCTCACCCGTTGCCAAAACAATAATTACTGCGCCACACAGAGTGACCCGAGTATAATTGGTATGCATGGTCAAAGGCGTGGAAGTTATATGTCTTCATAAATCAACATAATAACACAATAACAATTCATTTGTAATATCGATAATACAATCAAGTATCAAATACATGTGTTATAATACTTAATTTGACTGAACTCCAATCTTATGCCCAAATAAAACACATGCATGCACACTATATTCTCTGGTAAA
Organism: Heliocidaris erythrogramma; assembly: GCA_025617745.1. NCBI lineage: Eukaryota > Metazoa > Echinodermata > Echinoidea > Camarodonta > Echinometridae > Heliocidaris > Heliocidaris erythrogramma. The sequence continues at coordinate 52,429,860 of CM046862.1, forward strand.
CACATGTAAATCAATATCTAAAGACCACATCATACTTTAGTTAAGGTCTGATTCTGAAAGAGCAGATTCTCAGCTTTAAAATGATATATAACTCATTGGATGTTCATACCTCAATGTACAAACTAAGAGAAGAATGCACAGTCCCTCATAATGTTACTTCTTAATAAGTTTGCAGTCTATTGAAGCACTCTGACTTGCAAAGTGTTGTGCTAAGGTGACAAATGGAGGATTAGAACTCAATGAAAATTTCTATGAAGGGATTATCAGATTGTCCTAAAACATGGCGTACTACATAGACATAATTATCCTGTTTATCATAGTGCGCAAGTATCAATGCAAGAACTTACTCCGGGAGATTTATGTGAGATTAAAATGAGACAAGTATTCAGGGTCGTGAAAAAGAAAAGTAATACAACAAAATCCAGAGAAGACACAAATAAGTATGATAAAAAGCTGGCAAAAATACCACTTCTAGATTGTTTGGTGCCTCCACATTTTAGATTACTTAGAAAAAAGTATACTCTTTCAGGAAATACCCAAAACTAAAATTTGACCATGCATGCCAACCAAAACACATTGATTGATCTCTAACTGAAAATCACACAGTGCGACTTTTGGGTGGTTTTGTGGTGCCTGGTTACATATATAAAAAAGAAAAAGATAAAAAGAAGGAACCCCCTCCCCCCAAAAAACCCTTCCTTACCATACAGTATACACATTACCCTACTATACCCCTATATACAAATGATATACATCACATGAATACATACATTACATTACCGTACCAGATGAAAAAGACAGAATGATAATAGAAAAAAAAAGTAGGGAAGAGGGTACATCACATTTTCGTTATGGCTATCATTCGAGGTGTACTCATTTCTTTTTATGCGGCTATATTTTGCCTCGGCGTTCCTGGCAATCTGCTTGTCCTGGCAGGCTACGCCAGGAAGAAGCAAAAGACCGGCACCGATGTTTTCATCATGGCAGTGTTCGATTTTCTGTCGTCTGCAACCTCGCCAATCAAAGCCAAAGCATGGGAACCAAGCAATAACTATTGCAAATTTCAGTTCTTTGTCGGCGGCTGGTTTACACTGACACAGTTGGCACTGGCGCTCATCATTAGCATTGATCGGTACTTGGCCGTGTGTTGGCCCGTCCATCGCCGGCCGACAGTCCGCCTAGCAACCACTGCGATCATTTTCTGGGGTATCGCTACATTTGTGCTGCACTCGCCTTCTTTGAAAATGGCGCACTATGATGACTTCATCAAAGATTGCATGTATAGGCAAGATATCAAATGTTTACTGGACTACGATAAGTACGTGACGCAGGCGAATCTTATTGGTATGGTCTCTCTTACATCTTTGTTTTACATCCGGGTTATCTACTCTCTGCGTCGTCAGTCCAAGATTCGTGCCACGCTTACCGTTCACCCAGCTGTGATAAGGCCCTTTTGGCATAAGGCCGACGAGTACCAGCGAAGGACCAAGTGCAAGAACGATGTCTGCCTTAAAAAGCCAATCCCAGGTACTAGTTTGTCCACGTGCTAAGCAGGTGCATGACGGAGAGTCGATGATTAACGAACGGGTGGATCACCAACAAAGTGATCATAACGCAATTGATGCCGTAGGCAACAAAGACCCGTCGAACTTGGCTAACCATTCAGAAATCGGGAAGTTCCAAACACTCACAGGCCACACCTCCCATCAGACAACAGATTTATCTGTCGAAAACCCAACCGACAAACACCATGCGTTGGCCACGAAAAACGCAAAGACTATTTGTGTACTTGCAAACGCCGTCGATGGTTCCCAGAATAACACTGGGCCTAGTCGCAATGCCAACATAGTCGTCCTACTCTCGGAAAGCAGACTGACCCTGATACTCGGTATCTTGACTGCCACCTATTTCATCACTCTGATCCCAGCAATTGTTGGCCGATACATCCCGATAGAGGCCCGTCGGGTCTTCATGAACGGGTCAGACGTTCATCACACAGTGTATGCCATGTTTTACCGCATTTTCGGAATAAACTATGTGATAAACGTTTTTGTATATTGGCGGCTAAACAAGAGTTTTCGGCAAGATTGTCAAGAAATCTTTGCCCAAATCAAATTGGCCGTCTGGAAATAAAAATATAAATAAATATTTACGTGTTGTGACCTAAAAAAGTGGGCACAATTTTTAAAAAAGGGCTGACAAGCAAAAGAGAAAGGTTTGAAGATTTTTTAAACATGTTAATTTACTGCCCCAAAAGAAAAAGCTCGGACAAGATAAAATAAGAATAATCCGTTCAGGTGATTATTCGGGCTGAAGAAGTGGAAGGAAAGAGCGAATTAGGAGAATTCTGTATGTATTTTTCTCTAAGCGCCATGAGCACCGAAAGGTGGACCTGTGCGCTATACAAGTAGGCACTATTATTATTATCATTATTAATAATACAAATTAAGGACTATATTTTTTGTGTGTTTTTAAGGTGTACCCCATTTTGTTGTGCCCCCTCCCTTTCACTCATACATCCGTCACCATCATTTTCTACGGCACGTATGTCATCTTTAGCGTAAGGCTTGGGTTGCCATTGACTTTTAAATTAGGTCTAGGGTGACGTGTAAAGCTAGATTGGATGTTTGATCCATGTATTATTTGTAAATAGCCACTCTATATTTCCCTAAATGCAGCACAATGGCATTTTCATTACTCACTCCAAAAATCAATTTAATACCTTTAGAGGTAAAGTAGTAATTTGGCATTGAATGAAAGTATTACAAAAGCTCTCCAAACATTCATTAGCTCGACAGGTGAAAAAAAGAGTCATTTTAAAATGCCCCAAAAACATATTTCTAAGTCGAATTACGACTCACAAACTTGAGACATGATAGAATGATAATGAAACTACCCATTTCTATCAAAAACAGAAAATCGACTGATCCAAGCAAATTTACTATTTTGGGCTGTTTGCTACGTTGTGGTCCGTGCGACTTATTGTAGGTTTTGAGGCGGCGGGTCACATATATTTATCAAAAGCAAGTCACGTATTCAGGGTATTAAATGCCTAAAAGCAATCTAAGGAGTCAATTGTCGATTTCCTTTTTTCGAAATCAGACTATTAATTACGTCATTCAGTGTAGTGACATTTATCATAGTATTAGGTGTTAAAAAACATTTGACACTTTTACTCAGAGGTTTTCAGCCAATCCGCAGGTCCCCTAAAAGCGCGCTATTTTATTTCCAATTCTGCCTGACTATGAATACATAATGAGCAAGAACAGCCAGGAACATCTCATTTGCAAACTATTGAATAGACTACTTATCATTCACCAATTGTCATGAGTTATACATCAAATAAAAGAAGAGGGATCAGAGATTTTGTGGACATGTTTTATTGTGCTCAAAATAAAAGACGAAATTGGTATAAAATGGTGTTCCTTTTATGACAAAAAATGGAAATGAAATGAAATATAAATCTGGCCAAATCTACCATAGTTTTATTGTGAGCCAGGGCAAATTTGACATGAGCGTAAAGGGCATTTTCTGTACTTTCCAAAGATTGAAATAACATTAATGTGCACTTCATGACAGGGTCAGGATCCAGCAATATGTAACCAATGTACACACTTTGTCTTTAAAAAAGTCAATTCCAGCATTCTGATTGGTTACCACCACGCAAGATGTTTTCTCACAGCCAGGCAACAGCTATGCGCATGTTTGCGCAAGGATGAAGCAACAGGTTGCGCAATGTTTCATTCAACGCGCACTTGGTTACGGATGGCTCGCTTGCCAATCACAGGGCTAAGATTCTATGGTCTTGACCATGGTCTTGACAACGGATGATCTGCGGCTGAATATTGCTGGATCCTGACTCTGTCATAAATTTATGGATGATTTGAATGTAACGATGAAAAAGATGAGATTCCAGCGCTTCCATACATATGTGTCTTGATGGCGGCTCATATACTTTTTATATGTCTTTTAACAACTTGAAATCTTGTGAAAAAAGGCTTTTGTATGACTATTTCATCAGTTATTTTAAACATTTTATTTTTAAAATTCTGACTAAAACAAAATATCCCTGTGTTGGTAAACTATTCATTTATTTTTGCAGAAAGTCTAATGAGCACAGCATTAATATTTATTGAAGAGCATAACTTTAAAGATGACCATGCGATACAGCCGGCTGGGTGCAGGGAAAAAGTCCATTTCGGGCACTGGAAATAAAATGCGCGATTTTTGCTCATTTGCATACGACCTGCGGTCTGACTGTTTTGAATCATATCAGACTGATGTGATGTGAAATTTATTTGGAATAAGTTCTGTAAAATTTCCTTAATTAATATTCTTGAAATAATGCTCTAAATATTTAATTCACCTTTTCACCTTTTGAAATATCAATGCCACAAAATATGTGTGGATCAGTGATTAATTTAGAACATGACAACTGCACTTGTTCATTGCAGCTGAAATTCCAGAGCACCTCTTTAACACATAGTCATGAATAATTAATGACACTGCATAGCAAAAGGTATAGGTGCTATGCACAATGACATTGTTGTGTTCTGAAATTAATTAATGATGCACACAGATTTGGTAGCCTTGATTTTTTTTAAATTGAAAATTTAATTAAATATTTCGAGAAATATTGTAAGAATATTGCACACTAAGTAATTAGTACTAATTTGACACCTCCGGACAGTAGAATTGGTATGAACATTTATGATGAGCAATAACACACTACTGAACATTAAACTAGTATCATAATAATTGTGCTTTGTTCTGCAAGCTTTATCAAATCTGTCTATTTTGCGATTTGATGTGCCTGTTATAACGGTTACAGCCCCTATATCTAGAAGGTTCGATAGTTAGCGGGTCCGATAGACCGACACCCAATATATAGAAGGTTCGATAGACCAAATGTACGAGAGGGTCCAATAGACAGATGGTTCTATAGACCGAATCGGCGGAGGGTCCGATAGTCCGAAGATTCTATAGATCGAATGTTCAACGGGGTCCGATAGTCAGAAGGTCCGATAGACAGAAGGTTCTATAGACCGAATCGGCAAAAGGGTCCGATAGTCGGAAGGTTCAGTAGGGGTCCGATAGTTAGAAGGGCCGATAGACCGACAATAAACGTAAAAATGGTAAAATAAGTGGATACAATAAGTTTTTAATAGTTTTATCTCATAAAAGGAAAAGGGTAATGCCTTATCTTCTTCTATGTGTATTGTAATAACCCGATGCACTAGGTCTGTAGGCCCACCCTCCCCTCCAAAAAGAAAAAAAAATGGGGAACTCAGTTTAAAGTTTTGTTTTATACATTTTCAACATGTTAAAAAGTATTTTTATCAGAGCATCATCATCATCATCACCGTGGGGCGGGGGTGGTCCACCCATGCAGCTCAGCCCCCCCCCCCCCCGGTTAATTTTGCCACTAAACCGATGTATTGGCAATGGGGAACGCTGACCATTTTTTAAACATGGAAATCTAATTATATGGGCACGCTAAAGCCCCAAGGCCCATCATGCCCGAAGCATTTTTTTCTAGTGGAACAAGCTGAAGAAAGGGCGTCCCCTTCTAACACAAGTGTTATATTTTAAGCAATGAAATCTTATGGGGTGCACAATTTATAGTTGAATTTTCATTCAAAGTAACAAAAGATAAGATTCTGACCGATAAAAATTAATTTCAATCAGGCCCTACCACCTTCTCGGGAGGGGGGCGTTTCCATTTTTTTAGGGTTGTCAAGTGATATTTTTCCTACCAGTAATGATCTCAGCTTTTATACTTTTTTAATGTTCAACGACTACACCCATACGACTACCTTGTGGCAAATTTTAGTCTGTGGACCCTGTCGGGTAAATTATACCATTTTTTTTTTGGGGGGGGGGCAGGGGTTGGGGGAATTCGAGAATAGTTGGATACCTCACTGCCCGAATATTATGATATTCTGGTGCTGCAGGACGTAAGAGGTGCCTAGTTTCTTGATTGTATGAGCGAGCAAAGCGAGCGAACGAGAGAGAGGAAAAAAATGAAGAATTTTGTATCCTGAGAATAGGTTCTAGCGTATTGGTATTCCCTTCTCATAATATGCGTAACATGTTATCGGCATCTTCTTTTCTCATACTGGGAAGAGACTATTGGTCACAGGCCATTATTTCTAAAAATTCATCTCTGTAGCCCCTTTAGCCAACTTGCCGAGCTCGATTCCTTTCAGTTATGTTGCTAACATTCTTTGAGTAGCAAAACAGCATAACATTAGCTAGAGATTCAAGATGCAAACCAAATAACTTCCATAAGAATATGACTTATTAATATAATTGGCATTGGTTTATATACATAAATATGGCGATTATATTCATAACTAATATCAATATTGAAAATATAATGGGCATTGGTAAATAACCCTAATAATGCTAGTGAGCGAAGTTTTTGAATTTTTGTTTTCTTCTCTTTCCTTTCTGATTTCTTCTTTTATTTTTCTCTTCTTTTCCTTTCTTTTCTTTTCTTCTTTCCGTTTCAACCTCTTCCTTTTTTGCTTTTTCTTTGGTTGGAACGCCCCCACTTATTTTAACCACTTATTTTTACCCACTTATCATTTTATCCACTATTTTACCCTTTTATGTATCTATTGTCGGTCTATCGGACCTTCTAACTATCGGGCCCGTACTGAACCTTCGGACTATCGGACCCTTTTGCCGATTCGGTCTATAGAACCTTCTATTTATCGGACCTTCTGACTATCGGACCCGTTGGTCATTCGATCTATAGAACCTTCGGACTATTGGACCCTCCTGCCGATTCGGTCTATCGAACCTTCTGTCTATTGGGTGTCGGTCTATCGGACCCGCTAACTATCGGAGCTTCTAGCTATAGGGATGACCCCGTTATAACAGCTTTTCGATGAATCCTGCGAAGGCTTTTTAATTAATCCTATTTCTTCTTATATCTAACAGCTAAGCATTGTCAACCTTTTGATTACGTGTTTATGGGACGTGTGATGTGATCCTAACAGTTTCTTCTTTCTAATTTTCATTTCTTCTTTTTCACATTTATAATGGCTATAAAACAATGAGTTCCTTCCACCAAGTACACATACTATAGCGCCATGAGCGCCCATTTGAGGCGGATACCGGCGCTATAGAAGTAGCCATCATCATCATCATTATATAAATCAAGATTAAAATGGATTACCGAATATTTAATTGTCTTAAAGTGTTATGCATAAAGCATTCTCTACAGAGTAGTCTTTAATTTCTGTAAATATTGATCAACCAAAGTTTAGCTCCTTTATACTCTTGCTATTCATATTGAAATCAACAAACAACTTGAATAAACCTAAAGCTTAAAACATTAAAAATTTGTTTCCTTTTGAGACAAAAATCAGGCTACAAATAGCATTATTACCTATATGGGACACTTTTACAGGGCAATTAATATTCATATTTTGCGCGGTCGGCGAATGACCTAGTTCTGAGCGGTCATCATTCCTTCATATCCCCTGAGTAACATCCACCTTTTCTTGTCAGTGCGCTTTTATTAAAGTACATACGCGCAGTATTGTGTACGCGTTAAATTGTAGGCTTAAACAATGGATACGCGCGGTAATAATTTACGTCACAATTGCCTGGCCCAGATTACATACCTGCATGAATGATCTGAAATCAGAAAGACTGACAGGCAAACAGACGTCCGTCATTGCTACAAGATAGGCATATGCATGATATACTTGATATAGGTAATAATAATATTGACTGGCTCTACTTTCGGGGAATATCGAAAATGTTGCCCTTAAAAGAACCATATTGCCCTCGTCTTCGACTCGGGACAATATGATTCTGTTGCGGGCAACATTTTTCGATGTCCCCCTCAAGGCCAGTCAATAGTACGGAATAAGTACAGCAAGAATTGTAAGTATAAGAAAAAAGTTATTGTCAATCTCATCCGATTAGATAATAAAGGCAAATGAAATGGTTGCATTGTTTAGGGGATTACATACCATTACGCCAGGAAATATTTATGGAAAATCTAAGTGCATGTCAAGCCGAAATATATCGATATAAAAGTATGTATAGTGTATTTTCAGTCATTTTCAAGCTATTGTATACAATTAAACGCACGATTTTGCACAAACGAATCTGAGAGCCTAATCGTTATTGTATGGAAATAAATCGCCTTTATAATCCTCTTCATTGCTTTGAATTCACGCTAGAGGCAGTTCATAGTTTTATTTGAAATCTGACCAGTTTCTCTGGCTGAAAGTCAACTTCAATGTGCGGAAACGTGTTGAATCTTAATAATGCTTCATTTACCCTCTTATTACAAAACTTTGCATAGTCGCCTAAAGTTATAGAATTAGATTTCATTTGTACTTTGTGATAATTCATAGAAAAATAAACGTCTGAGCAGTAAGCAACTTTTAAAGACGTATTTCTTTCAAAGGGTAATGTTTAACAATAATTTATTAAACAAATTATATATTGCACAGATTGTTGAATCTTTATTCAAATTTTGATTACAAAACCACATGCCCTTCCCCCAAATTGACTTTTAAACGATGGCTGACATTACTCCAAAGGAATTTCTTGGCCAAAAAAAAAAGGGGGGGGACTAGTTGCGAATAGTAATGAATAGTAATTAACAACCGTTTATTATCAAAACGAACACTTTGCAATCTGCTGCATTGCTGAGAATTCCGCTCGATTAACATTATTTCTGCCTTACAATTTTGCATAATTTGTCTTTGTGATGGTTTGCGCCTAATTTAATGTAATTACTATTTTGCTTGTTGTAAAAACCGCGTTTTTATTAGAGATTTATCTTATAACAACATTATTTGGGGTTCGTGCAATAAATATCTCTTGGATCGACTAGCATGTCTCCAAAAATGGGTAGTACGAATTATTTGTAACAAGCCATTCCGTTTGCATAGTAAACTCTTTTTAAAGTTGAATATTTTACCTATATTTTATCAACTCCATTAAGTATCAACTGGGAATTTACATGTACTCATATTGTAATAATTTGTTGCCGCCTTGTTTTAATAACCCTTTTCAGATGAATAATGCCGTGCATGAACATAATACTCGAATTTCAAAACCTTTCAGAGTTCAGTTGGGACAGACACAATTTTCGCACTCTATAATTTCTTGTAAAGGGCCCTTGACGTGGAATACATTACCCAATTACATCAAAGATGCCAAACTCTAAATACCTTCAAACGCAGATTTAAAACAATGTTAATGCAGGAAATTTAAATCACACAATTATTTATTACTGCTGTTGTTAATCTATTTCGGGTTTGTTGAAGGTGTTACATTTCTATTCGAAATTTTTTGGTATACTGTACAATGAATAAATAGTTATAAGTAATAGCTATAAGCTATACCATATCTTCATGACAATCCATCCATCTTTCAAATGTATTTATGTGAGATAAAGTCTTCATAATTATTACTCTGTAGAAGGTCTTACTATTTCAGATATTACATTTGTATGTATTTTCATGTTTGTTCAATATGTATATCTCAATGTCGGGGGGGGGGGGGGTATGTTGTTCCCTTGAATGTGGAAAGTAAATTAAAGTTCAAGTTCAAGTTCATTTTCTAGGTCTAAAATTGCTTATGCAAGTCATTGTGTGAAGATCTCTATGAGTGCACTAAAGGGGCAGGGACTCATTAGATGGAAAGTTCGTACGCCCCCTCCCTATATACCCTGTGGTGTAGCGTAGATCCATATATTGATAGGGTACTGACACCACGGGGGAGGGGGCACCAGTCTTACTCGATAAATGAATGAAATGTGAATTTACAAGGCCATAACTAGGGGAGGTGCAGCAGGGGATCCTATTATATTCTTTTCTCGCCTCCCTTTCCTGTTCCTTTCTCTCTTTTCCGTTTATTTCACATTCGATTGGGGCAAGGTGCACCAGGTCCCCCCCCCCCCCCCTCTCCCCACTGTCATTTATTCGAACAAATATCTATACATGGTAATATTTGTATTGTATTTACATCACCCGGGCTTGTCCAGGTACATTCCACCTCTCTTTCAGAAAGGGTTCTGTTCCTTTTTTCAGTTACTGGATACGCCACTGTTAGGATAGGCCCTACCCACACGTATGTGATAAGGGTGCGTGAGGGTGAGTGTGTAAATGATGGAAATGTATGGGGAAGAGTGCAGTTTCCCAGTGTGCCTCCTTCATTACCCAAATACATCCCAATCTGACGTACGTTTTAGCAAATTTGATAGAAAGATAAACGGCTCGTAGCAAACATTTTTTGGGCGGAAAGTTATAGTTCGACGACCTGACCGTTTTTCAGTTATTTGGACGCAATACTTCACTGTATGTAGCAGGGGTGGGTGCAGGGAGGGGGAGTTTCCCTCTTCCCGCTCGAAGCGCGAAAGCTGTGACCTTTCAGCACCCTTTTTCAAGGCAGAAAGTTATAGTTCGACACCCTGGCTGCTTTTCAGTTATTTGGCCGCAATAATACTGCACTGTATGTAACAGGGGTGGGTGCGGGAGGGGAGTTTCCACCTTCCCGTGTAAAGCGCGAAAGGTCTAACGTTTTAGCAAATTTAAGAGAGAGATAAACGGCTCGTAGCAAACGTTTTTTTTAGGCGGAAAGTTATAGTTCGACGGCCCGACTGCTTTTGAGTTATTTGGACGCAATACTGCACTGTGTGTGGCAGGGGTTGGTGCATTGAGGGGGGGAGTTTCCCCCTTCCCGCGTGAACCGCGAAAGCTCTGACGTTTTAGCAAATTTAAAAGAAATATAGTTCGCCGCCCTGATTGCTTTTCATTTATTTGGACGCAACATTTCACTGTATGTAACAGGGGTGGGTGCAGGGAAGAGGAGAGATATTTTCCCCTTCCCGCGCAAAGCGCGAAAGCTGTGACGTTTTAGCACCTTTTTTAGGCGGAATGTTAGTTCGACGCTCTGGCTGCTTTTCAGTTATTTTGGACGCAATAATACTGCACTGTATGTAACAGGGGTGGGTGCAGGGAGAGGGAGTTTCCCCCCTTCCTGTGCAAAGCGCGAAAGCTCTGACGTTTTAGCACCTTTTTTTGGCGGAATGTTAGTTCGACGCCCTGGCTGCTTTTTCAGTTATTTTTTGACGCAAGACTGCACTGTATCTAACAGGGGTCGGTGCAGGGAAGGGAGTGTCCCCCTTCTCGAGCGAAGCGCGAAAGCTTTGACGTTTTAGCAAATTTTAGAGAAAGATAACGGCTCGTAGCAAACTTTTTTTTTTCAGCCCGGACTGGTTTTCAGTTATTTGGACACAACATTTCACTGTATGTATTAAACAGCGATGGGTCCAGGGAGAGGAGAGTTATTTCCCCGTTCCCACGCGAAGCGTGAAAACTCTGACGTTATAGCAAAATTTTGAGAAAAAGAAATCGGCTTGTAGCGCCTTTTTAAGCCTTTTTGTAAACGTTTTTTTGTATATTGGCGTTTTCGGCAAGATTGTCAAGGAATCTTTGCTCAAATCATATCTACGTGTTGTGAAATAAAAAAGTGGGCCCAATTTAAAAAAAAAGCTCACAAGCAAAAGAGAAAGGTTTGAAGAGTTTTTTTAAGATGCTAATTTACTGCCCCAAAAGCTCTGACAAGAAAAAATAAGAATAATCCGTTTACGTGATTATTCGGGCTGAAGAATTGGAAGGAAAGAACAATAATACAAATTAAGGACTTATCATATTTTCGTTGTGTTTTTAAGGTGTACCCCATTTTGTTGTGCAGGGATCGTTAATAATTCAAAATTTTTAACTCATATCAGATTGACACTTTAAGTTGAAGGATGTGATATTTATTTGGAATAAGTTTAAAATGTGTAAAATAAGTGTAAAATTTCCTTAATTAATGTTCTTTAAATAATGCTCTGAATATTTAATTTTAGCTTTGGATTCAGCAGCGTTACGCCGCCGCTGCGTGACATTCTTGTGTGCACTCTAACGGCCACATTCCTTGACGGATTTCTTTCAAACTTTGTATGGAGGTGTATCTTGTTCTAATCTAGACATCTATTATTTCTGGTGATGTTGCCCCCAGTGTTCCGTCTTTTATATGGGAAAAGGTCATATATTTGTGGATAGTTTGTGTGCGCTCTAGTAGTCCGGGGGGGGGGGGGGGGGGCTCAACCTAGCTGGAAAGGAAACAAATTTTTATGTGCATGAATATAAAGATCGCATAGTCCGATATAGCGAATTGACCGTCTGGCATGTTCTATGTGGTGGGTGTGGCCAGGGGGGAGGTCACAAAGTGGTAAAAAAATGAGCGAGATCAGCTGGAAAGGAAACCCTTAGACACTTATATCAAAAGATTCGGCATAGTCCCAAGGTACATGTATGGACAATGCCAGACGTTTTAAGTGGTGGTTGGGGGGGGGGGGGGTGTCCGCCAGACGCCCCCAAAGGGGGTCCAAATTTGAGCTGGATCAGCTGGAAAGGAAACCCTTAGTCATCTATGAAAAAACGGGGGCATCTCGTTTTTCCGAAGGTTCGTTTTTCCGAAGGTTCGTATTTCCGAAGGTTCGTATTTCCGAAAATGAAATAAGGTTCGTATTTCCGAAAATGAAATAGGGTTCATATTTCCGAAAAATGAAATAGGGTTCATAATTCCTGGTAAAAAGGGGGCGAATTCATCAGGAGGAGAGAAAATGGAATAGGAAAGAAGACGGTTGGACCCCTACCGGCAACCCCCAACCCCCTTCCACCAGCGGCGTCTTAGATTAGCTTTAAGATTATTCCAAAAGACTTGTGCCTCCAATGGCGCCAGTGCTCCCACAATGGCTAGACTCTAGCTACGCCACTGTTAAAGGGAAAATTTAGGGTCACCATAGGACATACGGTTTTAATTGCCATCTTCAAAAAGCAGATCTCTTTTCGTCGAATAGCACCTCCCCCACCCCCGCAATGAATAAAAATATGAAATGGAGACACAAAACTGGGAAGGTTTATAAAAGAGGAGAGGAGAAGAGAAAAGAGACGAAAATAAGAGGACGAGATTAGAAAAATTGAATAAGTGTTTATGTGTGTGTGTGTGTGTGCGTGTGTGGAGGTGTCGTAGTCGAACGGTTTACAGCGCTTGACTGGAAACGCGAAGGTAGGGGGTTTGATCCCTGGTACGGCACCTATGACCTTTTTGTTGTAAAAAAATGATAGCAACTTTCCTTTTTTTTAATTTACGAGCGCGCGAAGCTATAGCGACCAAAAATAATTGTGCCTTTCCGTTGTGAAAAATATTCGGGCACCTCACCCCCTGAATATGAGGGGTGAGTTGCCGGAATATCGGCACTTTCAAAATCTGGGGAGTGGGATTGGCTGCAGCCCCCCTTCTCGTACACCTATGCCTATGCGTATGTTGAGTACACAGTTGCAATTTATTTTAACTTGCGATTGTTTCAAATAAATCGCTTCAACTCCTTATAAGGCGGGGCACTGGTTGATAAAAGCCATTCATTTGGGTCAGAATGTTTTCTTCTACATGTGTAATTCCTTATTTCTATTTTTTACGATGAGGATTGTTTTACTCTCAATGTCTTTTAGTGTTTTGTAATTCGTTATGCTTGTAGAAGTTATTTCAAACTTCAGGTCAGCGGTTGTAACTGTGGGCGGGAAGGTACTCAAAATGTTGTAATTGTTTGGATTATCTGGTAACAAAATCATTATTCTATAGACAATATCTCCTTTTTTTTACTTGCTCACTAGCGCGTAAGATTTAGAAACGGAATAGTTTGGGACAGGGAACGCCCTTCATTAGGGCGAGTGAAGTGCCCAAATATTCCATATTCGGCAGTAGGGTTAAGTAATATTATTCATGGCTCATTATTACATGTTCAATATTTGTCTTTTGATGGTGAAATTGCATTTCCATTACAATTTTTTTTTAATGGTTGCTTTTTTTCTAACTCGCTTCGTTCGCTTGCAAATTGTAGAAACGGGGAGTATGATATTCTGCCAAGAGGCATCAGCTCCCCCTTTCAAAAACATTACGTGGCCATGTTCTGGTTGTAAAGATCTACTTGGAACTTTGATGTGTCTCATTTTCCAAAGCGGTATATACATTATATAAATAACTTCAAGCCAATTTCGTTGTAGAAAATTTAATGCGGAATCCGATCATTCACTTTCTTCAACACATCAGTGTGTATTTGTAAGCACCGAAGCAATATCATATCAGAAATGAAACATGTATTCCTGAGGCGCTCGCTCTCTACGCTCGCTCACAAATATTGGTTAGTATAATAGGACAATGATATAATGATAATAGTATCAATAATAATAACAATAATGATGATGATAATAATAATATAATAATAATAATAATAATAATAATGATGATAATAATAATAATAATCATAATAATAATGATAATTATGATAGGAATTACGAAAATAATGGCTATTTCTCTGGATTTTATTATAATTGTTATCATTGTTATGATTATTGAGTACGAAATTAATATCTTTACACTTGGCCGTCTTTCCCCTCCTCCCTATCCGATATACGGATTGACGCCATATTATCTGAATTTACAACCCTTTTTCATTTTCGGAAATACGAACCCTTTTTCATTTTCGGAAATACGAACCCTATTTCATTTTCGGAAATACGAACCCTTTTTCATTTTCGGAAATACGAACCCTTTTTCATTTTCGGAAATACGAACCCTATTTCATTTTCGGAAATACGAACCCTTTTTCATTTTCGGAAATACGAACCTTCGGAGTAACGAACCTTCGGAATAACGAACCTTCGGAATTATGAACCTTCGGAAAAACGAACCTTCGGAAATACGAACCTTCGGAAAAACGACATGTAACCGAAAAATCACATATTAATGAAAAAGCACATATTTGAGCATTCAGAAATGTTAGGTAATACCACTTCTCCTTCAATTATTTGGATCAAGGTTCACAGAGAAATTTTAGGATATGAGTTTATATTGGGTGCAGTTTATCTACCCTGTGAAGGCTCAATTCATCACAGCCATGAGGTCTTTGAGTGTTTTGCACAGGATGTAATCAACTTTAAAGGTAAATATTGATGATAATGTTGTATCTGACATTCTTGGTTTGAATTTTTGTGATTATCCAAATCTGTCACCAACATACATGGTTCCCATTGAACGTCAAAATATGGATGTAAAGGTAAATAATAATGGTAATCAAGTTATTGATCTTTGTAAAAGTTTGGGTTTCTCTATTGTGAATGGACGGTTGGGGGATGATATTGGTATTGGAAATTTTACATGTTTTAATAAGAATGGGGGTTGTAGCACCATTGATTATGCCATTGACCCCCTATTCAGACGCTATTCAGTTTATACCGAAACTCGATAAATAAACGACGTATAAAGAATCATCGTATAGCTAACGGGTCGTTCAGACGCATATTGCGACCGTCGTGAAAAAGGTGGTATAGATCACGAGGTATCCGCTAGCCCCCCCCCCCCCCCCCCCCCCCCCTGCCTGGATTTCCTCTTCCACCTTTCACGCGCGCTCCCGTTAAGCCCCGCCCAGTTATACCGTTCTATGGTCGCCATACGTTCAGACGGACACGGAACAGTGATTCTTTATCGAGTTCTAGTTCGAAACGATGCTCTGACCCTCCTTTCGCTATACGTCGTTTCGCTATACGTCGTTTCGTTAGTCAGCGTTCAGACGCAAAATTTCATCGTATAGCTATACCGTTCTAGTATAGCTATACCGTTTTGGTATAGATTTTTAGCGTCTGAACACCCTGTCTCATGATTTGTTTCATAACATACAAAGCTTCCAAGTTGACCTGTTTGATAAGTGTCTATCAGATATACATTGTCCCATCATTTTGACCTTGCAGTCAGAGCACAACCAAGAAATTCATGATATTGAAGTCGCAAGTGATGATGCCCTATAATTAAAACAGTTTGTGACTCGTCCAAATCCAGCTACATGTCCTTTAAGTGGGATTGTGAAAATGTAAATGAATACTCTGATCGGTTACACAATTTAACCTTACAATTACCAGGAATTATAGAAATGAAGATGTCAGTCAGGAGATGGTAGATAAGTACTACTCTGAGATTTGTAATTCTTTTTTGCAAGCTGCACTTGATCTTGGTGTGTGTAAGTGGAAACAATCAAAGAAAGTAAGAAATCATGGAAAGAGGGATAATAAGAATTTTTGTTCGCAATTATGGTTTGATGCTGAGTGTGAAGCTGCACGTAAAGAGTATTTTAACCTAAGGAATAGGCTAAGCAGGAAAATTCAGTTAGGTAGAAGATTAGATATTCAAGTTTTAGATATTGATGACTTACATAGTGATTTTGTTTTGGCAAGCAAAAAGTATAAAAAATTGTTACGGTACAAAAAGAGAAAGTATGGTAAAAGTATCAGTGCATCTTTACGGCCCTTGAAAAATAATGGTAACCCAAGAGCCTTTAGGAGTTTATTAAACAGTAGTAGTCATCAGATTAAAAGTACAATTAACATTTCCTTATGTGATCTTGTACATCATTTTAAATCTCTTGGGACCATATGTATGTCAGATAATCATTCAGAGGAGAGGATGATTTTGGATACTGGTAATATGCCTATACAAAATGATGGATTGAATAAACCTATCACACTGGAGGAGGTTGAATTAATGATTAATAAACTGAAAAATGCCAAAGCTTGTGGAAAAGACTTGATCAGGAATGAATTTCTTAAAAGTAGCCCTGTGGAAATGCGTAGAGTAATTGTTGATGTTTTCAATGTTGTTTTAGAAAGTGGGATCGTACCTTCTGAATGGTGTATAGGAGTAATTATCCCAATTTTTAAGAATAAATGTCAAAATTCAAACCCAGATAATTATAGAGGAATAACCTTGCTGAGTTGTCTTGGTAAACTATTTACCTCAGTCTTAACCCTATTCCTACTGGGGGGGGGGGGGGGGGTCAATTTGACCCCCCCCCCCCCTCGACATTTTGCGCGATAATTCTGCAACGCGCAAAGATTTTGCCCCGCTATTTCATTACTTTTTTCTTTGAAGTCTCCCGCATATTTTGAGACCAAATTTGCGATGTTCGGGTAGACCGTTCCGAAATTACATAATGTTTTGTACATGCACGTCGGCCCCAAAACGGCTCAAATTTGTGATTTTGTGTGCAAATCCAATGCAAATTCTGTTTTGGGGTTAAATTGATATTAATTAGATTATTTCAAATTTAAATCATTGAAATTAGTTTATTCTAATGTAAATAAGCTTGAAACACTGTCCCCAACAAATTTCGGCAAAAAAACAATAGAAAACAAAAGATCGAAAAAACAATAAAATACATAAGAAATTAGCAAAACAATAAAAAACATAAGAAATGAATTTTGATTGTGGATTTTTTTTGCAAGGAAATTGTTCAATGTGTCTTGAGGAATACTGACACAAAAAATTAGCGTTCTTTCAGCCTTTTTTATGGAGTTACAGGCAAAAACATAAATTCATGCATAAATTTGCATAATTAATTAATTAAAACTAGAAAATCAATAATTTTCTTAAATTTAACTTTATAATCTTGTAGCTTACATCCGGCTCTATGTTCAGGCAAAATTTCGCGGCAATCGCGCGATCAGCGGCCGAGCTCTGAAGGGTGGGGGGGGGGGGTCAAATTGACCCCCCCCCCCCCCCAGTAAAAACAGGGGGTCAAATAGCCCAGTTAGAATAGGGTTAAATAATAGAATTTCTAACTTTCTTGAAAGTAATCACATGTTAGGTGAGGAACAAGCTGGATTTCGCTCAACATATTCTACCATTGATCATGTGTTCGTTTTGAAGACTATTATGAATTTCTACCTACAGAAAAGAAGCGTTTATAGTGTGCATTTATAGATTATAAAAAAGCATTTGATTTGGTTGACAGGAAGTTGTTGTGGTTTAAGTTGTTGAAAATAGGAGTAAATGGCAAAGTCCTGAATGTTGTTAAAAACTTGTACAAACATGCAAAGTCTTGTGTTTCTGCCAATGGCACAGTGTCTGAATTTTTCACATGTAATGCAGGAGTCAGACAAGGTGAAAACCTCTCACCATTGCTGTTTTCTGTCTATTTGCATGACTTTCAAGAACACATTGCCAAATTTTATCCTGGCTTGAAAACTTTAAATGAAGAAATCAATAAATACCTTACAGGGTGAGGAACAAGAGTTTTTTTCAAAATTATTATGCCTGTTGTATGCAGATGACACAATAATACTGGCAGAAAGCCCTGATGAATTGCAAGTAGCGCTGGATGCAGTGCAAGAATATTGTAATAACTGGCATCTAACAGTCAATGCAAGTAAAACAAAAATAATGATTTTTTTCAAGAGGGAAAATTAGGAAGATACCACATTTTACATATGGTCATGAAAAAATAGATGTGGTATATGATTTCACTTATCTTGGAGTACAGTTTAATTATAATGGCACGTTTAAGAAGGCAATTTCAAAGCAGATAATTCAGGCAAGAAAAGCTTTATACAGTATGTTAACTAAAGCAAAAAAAATGCAGTTGTCAGTCGATATTCAAAAAAATGAATGTCATTTATTTGATCATTTGATCATGCCTATTTTATTGTATGGTAGTGAGGTCTGGGGATATGAAGATTTAAGGCAGATCGAAGTTTTCCATAGGAAATTCCTCAGAATTTTATTATCTGTAGGTTCATGTACCCCAGATTGCATGGTTTATGGAGAAACTGGTCGAGGATTGATTTTGAATCAGGTGAAGCGTCGACTAGTCAATTTTTGGTCAAGAATTTTGAGGGGTAAAGATAGTAAATATTCATGTCTTTTTGAAATTTATTTCTGCCATTCATAGAAATGAACACTCACACTTTAATTCCTCATGGTTAAAGTTTATTGAAGATACATTCAATCAAACCGGCCTATCCAATATATGGCTAGGTCAAAATAGTGGATTGGGTTTGAATATTAATTCTTTGTTAAAATTGAGACTGAATGATATTTTTTCTCAGGAATGGAGAGATGTAGTTTGGTCAAATCGCATTTGCACAAATTATAGATTATTTAAAGACAACCATGTATTTGAAAGTTATTTACTCACCCTAAATAAAACTGATGCTTTTACTCTCTGTAAGTTTCGGTGTAGATCTCATAAACTACCTGTAAACAAGGGACGATTTGATGCGAACACACCACATAGTGACATGCAGTGCCCTCTCTGCCTAAATACTAATATAGGTGATGAATTTCACTATATTTTTGTTTGTTTGTTTTTTGAAAAGGAGAGACGTTTATATTTGCCAAAAAAGTTTTTTACATATAGGACCAGGCTTCCGAGTGCACATGACAGAACTATTTGATACTAGGAACACTTCTCAGTTGAGAATTTAGCTAGATTTACACGCCTTATTATGTTGCAATTTTCTTAAAAAACAGAAAAAGAAAATACCTCAGGATTTTCTGGTAGTACAACTAGAGTTGGACCCATACGTACTCGTAGCGGTAGGATAGTGAAACGGCCTGTTTTGTTTACATTGTAGCCTTCTGACAAGGCCCTCGTGACTTGGCTATTTTTCTCGGCAAGTAAGCTAGTAGTGGCTGCATAACAAGACTAGCCGCCCAGCCCGGTGAATGCGCGATCGAGCGACGTGAGTCCGAGGGCCTTTTGGAACCTGGCCTGTATTTCTTATGCTATCCTTTGTTCCTAGCGAGGATCTGCTACCTTATAGGTAGGAGCCAATCAGCGAACGTATCTTCGCATGACGTCAGCATAAATTTGGTATGCAAATTCGCCTTCATCTGGAGCTAGCTCGCTCGGCACACCCGGCGCTGCGGCCCGTGCAAGCTACATCAATCATGGAAAGCAAGCCCCGCAGATACCGTTGTGATTGGTCGATAATCCTCGGTAGGCGTGTTTAAGCATACGAATGTCAACTCGTGAATAATTCATATCGGACGATGGAAACCCAGGTTCCAAAAGGCCTCGCGACTAAAGTCGCTCGATCGCGCGTTCACCAGGGCCGTGTTGATTCTTTTCGTCGCCGGCTAGTCTCATCTCAGCATGACGAGGAAAATAGCCAAGTCACGAGGCCTTGTCAAAAGGCTATTTACATTGTAGCTTGTAAATAGACTGTATTGTTCTTACATATTACATCACTGTACACTATCTATGCATACATTGCGCTTATTAGTTGGTTATATTCTACACATGTACATTGTTTCTATAGAACTTTTGTTTGTACATTGTATCATTATGTCATTATCTTTGTAAAATAATTGTATTCAAAAGTCATGGATTTAAGTGGTGGGGAGTGCTTGCCAGACGCCCCTAAAGTACCCCAACCCCCAATATTGAGCTAGATCATCTGGAAAGGAAACCCTAAGAAACCTATATCAAAAGATTAGCCACAGTCCAAAGATACACAGATGACCACTGCCAGACGATTTAAGTGGTGAAGAGTGCCTGCCAGACGCCCTATGTTAATCCACCACCATTACTGAGCTAGATCAGCGAGGAAGGAAACCTTATGAAAGCTGTGGGAAATTACTCGCCAGATTCCAAAGATACGCAAATGATCACTACCAGATGATTTAAGTGGTGGAGAGTGACTGTTAGACGTTACTAATATTCAATGTTCTTATTCCCTTTATTTTAAGATTATACATGGGATTCTAGGCGTCAGACAAACGCTGTAAAACCAGCAAAATATGGTTGTTTTAACGTACGTAAGGCGTTTACTCCTATTAGTACCTTTTAAAAATGTGGATTATGGTTTGTTGTCATTGATAATAATTATAGTATGATATATAATTGACATTAGTTCTTGACTGCAATGGGAAAACTCCGTTAGGCCAAGTATTGTCGTTTAGTCAAATTTGGGCCGGTTCACCGATTACCCTACAGTAGATAGTAGACCATTCTGAGGCCAGTTTTTGTGATCAACCAAAGTTTAGCTCCTTTATTTTCTTGCTATCCAACTTGAATAAAGCTAAGCTTAAAACATTAAAAAACTGTTTCCTTTTGAGACAAAAATCAGGATACAAATAGCATTAATAGCATAAATAGTATACTGTTAATACCTGCGCTAAAAATGACAATTAAACTACGCGATATCATTGCGTTTTAAGTTTGCACGCACCAGATGTACGCGTACACGCAGCTCAGCCGTGCTTTAGAGCCTTTTTGACGTGCGTTAGTGCTTTGGTTTTGCACCGTTGTGCTGTTATTTGACCAGTCAGGATGCCTAAATTCTTGAACACGTTTTATAACGGATTATAAAACGGGTTCAAGAATGTAGCCATCCTGATTAGTCAAATAACACCTCGTGACCGTGCAAAAAAAGTGATAACATACGGCAAAAAGGCTCTAAAGCTCGGATGAGCTGCGCGTACGCGTACCTCTGGTGCGTACAAACTTAAAACGCAATGGAATCGCGTAGTTTAGTTGTCATTTTAGCGCAGGGATTACATGCGCGCACTGAAACGCGCATGACTTTTGTTGGCTGCGCTTCTGTGATGTCATCCAGGAAAGCAACTGGCAGCTTCCATGACTGTGCGACTCTTGGTTTTCTCTGGGGTTCGTAACCATTTTTATAGACTTCATAATCATATTGCCGACCCGTTTTATAAGACTATTAATACATGGGTGTGAGTTCGTGCTTTAGTGCGATCTGGCAACACGCAGGTTTTTATCGTGGTGTCAAACACACACGGCTAATTGCGCCTCGTGCGTATAGTACACCACGATAAAAACCTTTGCGTTGCCAGATCGCACCAATGCACTCCCAACCATGTATTAATAGTATAATAAAAATTATAGCAAAAATTGTAAGCATGATGCCTTTACCTAATACCGACCTCTTAACGATGTTTCCAACGACTACGGGAAAGATTCTTCATGAAACGTAATGAAAATTCATCAGACTACTACCCAAATACTGGGGAACAAGATCCATGTACTGACGAGCGATAATACTTGCGCGTTCTTGTAGAAATGACGTCGCAATAGAGTCATCTCATTTTACGCATAGATGGAGAAGTGTGTCTTATTAGCGACCCCTGCACATAAGTCAATGGCAATTTATGGAAAGAGATTATTTAAATTATGAAAAATTAACAATAAATTGATAATACTTACGTTTTTATTCCTCATCTTGCTCTATTTTGGCTGTTCTCAACGTTGCTTGGCATTCTACGCGTAGTCCCATGCGTTGACTTGCAAGACGCGCGCTAGATGCCATGATACGCTTAATGGTCGGTATTATGACTGGTCGGTATTAGGTGAAGTGATCATATAAGAAAAAAGTTCTTGTCAATCTCATCCGATTAGATAATAAATGCGGAGAAAAGCTCCCACCCCGGGCCCCGGTTTTGCCGAAAATATTATACAAAATAATTGTATAAATAATCCTCTGTCACGCCCGGACAATAGATACAATAAGGAACCGGTTTTAGTGAATTTGGAAATTTTGTCGACTTTTCATTCCGTTTCTTTTGAGCTAAAAGATGGATAAGGAATCCGTGAGATAGTAGAAAATTTAAATTTTCGCCAATATAGGGCTTCATCAAGATATTATGAAATTCATTTGAAAAGCATCCAACATAGAAACGCAGTGCACTAAAGGATAGTCGCACAACCAAGCAAAGCAGGAGGGTGTAGTACAAGCAAAAAAAAAGAACCTGGTAGAGATCGATGAAAAAACACAAACACACTAAAAAACAGCAACAACAAACAAACAAACAAAAAGAAGAGAG
Source organism: Heliocidaris erythrogramma (assembly GCA_025617745.1). NCBI lineage: Eukaryota > Metazoa > Echinodermata > Echinoidea > Camarodonta > Echinometridae > Heliocidaris > Heliocidaris erythrogramma. The sequence goes on from CM046862.1 coordinate 52,452,564, forward strand.
AAAAAAATAAGAAGAAAGTTAAGAAAGAGAAGAGAATGAAAGAAACAGAGGTGACATAAAGGTGGAAGAGTGAGGGGAAAAAACCCCAGAGAGGGTGAGAAAGAGGGGGTAAACAGGAAGAAGGGATGGAAAAAAGAAAGATAGAGAGAGAAGGAGAGAAAGGATGGAAGACGATTCGCAATGAGTAAAGACGAAGAAAGGGGGAATTGAAGAGAGCAGAGAGGGAATCAAAGTATTTAAAAAAAGAGAAAGATATAAAAGTAGAAAAAAGGAGAGAACGAAAGGGAGAGTAAAACGATAGACGGGATAGGGAGAAAGAGAGAGAGAGAGAGAGTTCAATTAACACCCTGGTTTTTGCAGTGTTGTCACGACCTTACTGGATCCTAACATGTTTCTATAGCAACCTGATAAACATGATAAATGATTCAATGTTGCCGCATTACACAAGGGGGTGGCAAAGTAGCTATTATAATGGCAGCAGCTAAATTATTTGCATTTCTACTGCAAAATACCGAGCTGACTATCGCTCAAGCTAGTTGGCTTCGATAATATAGGTGTGTCGACTTAATGAAAATGTGATCGTAAGAATTTCATGGTGTCAAAATTGCTTTCCTAGTTTCCAAGATTCAAGATTCAAGTTTTGCTGTCCATTCATATACCTTGTGCCTATTAAGAAGTGTTTGTGAAATACCCATTGTTTTGCTCGCCCCGAGTTTATTATTTTGACGTTGTCTGATTGCTTGCTATTTACTTGCTTTGTCAAGTTTGTCACCGTATAAACCCGTTTTTTAACGACTCAACGGAATGCAGACGATCTTTATGTTCACTTTTGGAAAGTGAATAAAATATGGTAAGTTTTATTATTTTAAACTTGTATACGACCCATAAAACACAGCTAATGAGACTATAAAAACGCATGTTTATTGCTAGCACGGTTCTGGTATGTTTTTTTTTTGCTCTTGGAGGAAATTCGTGACTGATCATGTTATGTGAAGTTCATAATGCTACGCTTACATTATACGTTCCCGGCGGCCACGGCAATTAGGGAGCTTACGAAACGGGACGGGAGAGTCTTGTTTTTCAATCAGGCTACGTAAAACTGGACGGCGACGCACTGCACAGTGTTCACGCCCTCAATCGTCAGTTATACAACAACAATACGGCTTCCCGTCCCCCACTTTACACCGGACGTTAGGGACTTTTAGAAGCAGTGGACTAGTACTTCGTCCCAGTCGACTAATTCGCGCATGTCAACGTCGTCGACTGCCCATGTTGACTACAGTTCTGATCATTTTAGATTTCACTCGACGTGTACGTACAGTCGACGTCAACCGGAAGTACACACTCAACGGATGAGCATAATAGTTGAGCTGTTCTGATGACGTCATATACGTGAACCTCGTCGAAGATTTCGGAGCACCGCAAAAACAAAGTGAACACGTTCTCGATTTTGCAAGTCAGGGAGGAGGACAGGGAGAGGGCGAGTGGCGCATGCACAGTGGCGTAGAATGATGTCCTTGCGTACCAGTCGACTAAGTGGACGTGCAATTCTAAAAGTCCCTAATATTTCGCCCGAGAACCGTCCTGAAATCAAACAGGACGGAGAGATACGCGAAGTCGCGCATGCGCATACGGATTTTTCGCTCAACTGCCCATCTTCAAAGGCTCCCGTCCTGAAATCGTAAGCTCGTTTTTGCGCCCTTCGGGACGGGAAGCGATTGTGGGCGTGAACACTGCAGTGCGTCGCTGTCCACTTTTTCATAACTTTGAAAAACAAGACAGGAGAGTGCGAGGACCGTCACGGTCGCTTAACTCTCCCCCCTCTTGTTGCTCTCCCGTCCCGTTTCGTAAGCTCCAATCACGTTTCAGGCCACTGTGGACAAAACGGGATGGACGTGAGACAACGCGGGGGGACGGGATCCGGGGAGGGGGTGGGGGCATTCTAGTATGCGGTAAGGTATGTACCGTAGAGAAGACCCCCATTTTTACGCTCAAATTTCCGTTCCAAAGCATACCATTTCTTTCTTAATGAGAAAAAGAAGAGTTTCGGCCGATCTGGCCCGCCCCGGCCGGTTTCGAAGAATATCATTTCTGGTGAAAAATTGAAAACGAGTTCTGATGATCCTTATATTTCAATAAAAACCAGTTCCGTAGAATCATATTTATAATGGTAATCCAGTTCCAAAAACCCCATTTTTCTAAAATGTTAGTAGTTCCGAATACCATCCTTTTCATGATACGCTCGTTCCAAAGGGGGGGGGGGGGGGTCGAGTCCCCCTTATCCCCCCCCCCCCCCCCTCCCCTCCCCTCCGGGACGGGATGGGCAAACGTGAAAGGCTGTGATTGCCGTGGATGCCGGCCCATATTATTATGCTAGGTTTACATTATGTTCCCGGCGGCCGCGGCAGTCACGTTTCAGGCCACTGTGGACAAAACGGGATGGACGTGAGACAACGCGGCCACGGCAGACCGACGATGCGGATGAGAATAGTAGGCCGTCGTAAAACGGGGTGAACGCAACAAACGTGACAGTACGTAACATGCCGTAACAAAACTTGGAGGCGGTCCGTAGTTGGACGGGAAGCATGTGTATTCTCCGGCATCTCTCAGACCTTGATCAGAAACGTGAGGGACCCCATCAGAACGCGACGGGCCGGGAGGAACGTACTAGCATCCGAACCGTAGTGCGCCTTTGAGCCTCCGGAATCAGCAGCCCTTCCCCCACAGCCCGTCATGGGTACCGTGACAGACCGTGAGAAAACTTATCAAGACGCACCAAAACGTGAATACGGAGGGGGAAATGGCCAAAATCCCACGGCGCACATCATTTCGGGAAAACGGGGCTGCCGTGGCCATCGGGAACATAATGTAAACCTAGCATTAGTATTCAAAGGCGTAAGTTCAATCATAATGCAAGTTGCTTGTTGACACGATGGCTTGGAGGAGTAACAAAGCCTTTGTCCAAACACAATACCGGTTGTCAGTGTTGTAGTGGTAAATATTTTTTTTGGTATACTCCCTTATACTGATAGCTCAATCCTCAGAGCACCAAGCTAACGACGAGGCGATGCACCGTGCTGTGGTGGTGATTCACAAACACAACAACCCCCCCCCCCCCCCCCCGTAACCTGACAAGAACAACACACACACACTCACCCTCACACACCCCTATGTTTTCTATTGTTCGAATTTCAACGGATGACTCCACTATTGAATTGCGTCACAAAATTCATTGACGGAATAAACCTCACCAATTGTTGACAACCGATGACCTATTGAATTACTACCGATGACCCATTGTTCTCTTTGTTCGATGTTATTACACACACACGTATCTACTAGGATTATGGCACCCGGGGCAAAAAATGAAGTTTCCCCCCCTCCCATGCGAAGCGCGAAAGCTCTGACGTTTATAGCAAATTTGAGAGAAAGATAACTGCTCGTAGCACCCCCTTTTTTTTAGGGGAAAAGGTATTTCGAGGTCGGGACTGCTGTACAGTTATTTGGACGCAATACAGCATTGTATGTAACAGGGATGGGTTCAGGAAGGGGGTAATTTCCCCTTCCCGCTCGGAGCGCGAAAGCTTTACGTTTTATAGCAAATTTGAGAGAAAGATAATGGCTCGTAGCACCTTTTTTAGGCGTAAGTAGTTATTTCGACGTCCGGACTGCTTTTCAGTTATTTGGGCGTAATACTGCACTGCAACAGGGATGGGTGCAGGGAGGGGGGGGTGGTTCCCCCTTCCCTCGCGAAGCGCTAAAGCTCTGACATTTTTAGCAAATTTGAGAGAAAGATAACAGCTTGTAGCAAGCAAACTTTTAGGCGGAAAGTTATAGTTCGACGAACCGACTGCTTTTCAATTATTTGAAACAATATTGCACGGTATGTAACAGGGGTGGGTGCAGGAAAGAGGAGTTTCCCTCCTTACCGCGCGAAGCGTGAAAGCTCTAACGGTTTAGCACCTTTTTTAAGGCGGAATGTCAGTTCGACGCCCTGGCTGCTTTTCAGTTATTTTGGACGTAATACTGCACTGTAACAAGGATGTGTGCAGGGAGTGGGAGTTCCCCCCTTCCCGCGCGAAGCGCGAAAGCTCTGACGTTTTAGCAAATTTAAGAGAAAGAAAACGGCTTGTAGCAAACCATTTGTTTAGGCGGAAAGTTATAGTTATATGACTGCTTTTCAGTTATTAAGACGCAATACTGCACTGTATGTGACAGGGGTGGTGCATGGAGAGGAGAGTTATTTCCCCCTTCCCGCGCGCGAAGCACGAAAACTTTGACGTTTTTGCAAATTTTGAGAGAAAGATAAAGGCTTGTAGCGCCTTTTTAACCCTTTTTCTCTCACTTCTCCCGCTTTTTCGCTCTCGCTTTTTTTTAGTGGCTGAATGGGGGGGGGGGGGGCATGGCCCCCTTGTGCCCCCCCCCCCCGTGTACGCCAGTGATTGTGCTTTTTAAAGCCTACATTAGTTGTAGAAATGAATGCAAGTAGTAAGTTTGTAGTTTAGACAGTGTAACATTCATAGTGCCCTGATTATAAACACGATTTCAAAGGAATCTTTTTTCACAATATCAAAATATAATTAAATCTTAGTTTTTGCAAAAGGCATCAAGCATTAGTGAGTCGTATTTTCAGACCAATCATTGCATCAACCATATGTCTAAAATGCACAAACTAATCAAAAAATTATCAAACCGTTGTCAGACCAAACTTCGGAAAACCGAGCAGAGGTTTATACTCCGAAAACGGCGTATAGAGCAAGATGAATATAGAGCCCTCATCGTTCAGTGCGAGACAGTGTGTACAAAAGGCATGACGAAAATCCTGCAATGTCGACCTACTGTTGATAATATAATTTTCTAAAATAATGCTGCGGATATATTTATTTCAAATGTTTGTCATTTGAAAGTCAATTCATATGGCGAATCATTCACGTATTTTGAAGGTAATTGACACACAGCATTATTTTTAAGAATATAGATATATATCGTTGGCAGGTTGACTTTAAAAGATTTTCCCCATACCTTTTGTATACACTGCCTCGCATTGAACGATGAGGGCTCTATATTCATACCCCGTTTTCGGAGTATATATACCTGTGCTCGGTTTTCCGAAGTTGGGTCTGACTGTAATAATGATTTTCCAGTTCTATAGTTTCTGCAAATTCTCATCACCTATAAAGTTTGTGCTATCATAAAGTGTATGAGCCTATGAGGTAATTATTTAATTGTTAATACAGATTTTTATAAGACACACTGTCACCTCTAAACGTCTTGTTTGTTAAAGAGGCAATGTGCAAGTGCACATCTTTACTCATTTCATACACGTTGTTGGGAGCTTGAGCAAAATATTCATGAAGATACATACCCAATGTTAATAACATTTTTTTAAAACTTTTTTTTTGATGTGCAAACAGTGCAGTTTTCGTAATTGAACACAACTAACTGCTTAACAATTAACTACAACTGAGGTGTGCTTTTTAAGACCTGAATTCGTTTTAGAAGTGCAAAAATGAGTATAGATTTGAAGTTCATACTATATATAACATTCACATTGCCCTGATTATACACGCACATCCAAAAGTATTTGGATATTTTACTGAGGAAAACTGCAGAGAAACAACATATGAACACAATATATTTGTTTATAATTGTTCTTTGAAATAAATCCCTCAAAAACTTCTGCAATTCTAAGTGCCTATGCAACAAATATAAATGCATACGGATGTTGCACCCACAAATGTAATAACGCCCACAAATGTAACAACACTTTACCCACAAATGTAATAATCACATGCCTTTAATTATACCATAGTCTTAGAGCATATCGAGCCTCAATTTTCCTCAAACTTCAAAGGCTGAAATTCCTTAGTTGGTCCTGGGACCTGGCCACTGCACAGCTCCGCCTCCTTTGGCCTTGAAGTTGTACATTGTATATTTTGTACGGATTTAAGCAACGGGGGGGGGGGGGGGGGGGGGGGGGGGGGTCTTTTTAATGTCATTGTGAAAAAAAACGTGAGAACAAACTTGCTGTTATTGTTGTTGTTGTTGTTGTTGGAGGCTGTTGTCAAAAAATTGTTTCAGACTTGTACCCCTCCCCTCCATCTTCCAGGTCTAGAGAATCCTGCATTCAGCACTCATCTGATGCTCTTGTTTTGTATTTTCCTATAGCCTTATTAGTATCATCAGAGGCAGACAGTTCTTGTAAAGACGGACTAGGTTTGAATTACACCTTACCGATGTTCGACGAGTGTAAGCCGAAAGAGCACCCGAATGGCAGCATGGTACAGACCATCCCAAAGCTCACCCTTGCTTCATATGCTGATGTTAGATGCCCCAGAAGGAAGAGTACACTGGGGATACCAACGGGACAAAGGGTGTGCAGATTCACGGGTAATAATGATGCATTAGATATGGGCAGCGGGACCGGCGTGGGGGGGGGGGGGGGGGGGGAGGGGAAGGGGAGGGGGGGGACTGCAGCCCCCACTTTTCTTTTTAGTATACTCACGTTTAATTAAATACCCGAAAAAAGTTTTAAAGTGTCATTATTCAAGTGAAATCACCCCCCCCCCCCACACACACACACGCTTTCAAAATGTCCCCGGCCCTTGTTAGATAATAATCCTCTTCTAAAAGAATTGTGAAAGTTGTAACAAAAACATTTTGTTTTTCTATTTCGGAGTTATTTGTATTTCATGATGTTGTTGATACCATTCATTGCTTATTTTCATTGTTGGATTGGCAGAAATAGTCTTCCATGGGAATGAAAGAATAAATAAATAAATAAATGTTTTTTATTGTATACACCGATATTGGTTCAGGAAGAATAGTCCACACACATTGTTCAATAATATTATTAAATTCTACGACGGTATTTGCCGCCACGTCACGGAAGAGGTTAACAAAACTTCAAGAGGGGCATTTGTTAAGTGTTTGAAAAGACTTTTAGAAATACGACCATGTTGAGATATTTACGACTACCATTATTTCCTTGGTTGAAACAATGCAGCCCAAATTATTTTTAATAGTAAAAGCAAGGAGCTAGGCAAGCTTGTCTAGTACCTCCTTGGTAAAAGTGCTTCACTCTTTAAAATGCGTGGTTAAAAAATGACCCAAACGTGGTCAATTTTTACTGCCCGTTTGCGTCGTCTATGCACAAACCCGCACGAGGTCAATCGACCCCGTTGTACAGGGCTACCGAAAATGACCACACAGCGTGGTAATGCATGGGTACGCATGACGCATGCGCGGCACGAAATATATAGTTCCATGAAATCATCGGTTTTTAAATTGTTAATTACTAAATCAATGAATTAATATGATATCCAACCTTATTTTTTTTTCTATTCGTATTATATGTAGCGTAAAACTTGCTGATTAGTTTGATACCAAATTTATCAGAATTAGACAGCTATGAAGAAAGTTATAGATCCCCCAAACACGTGTTTCGCCCGTCGTCTGCTGCACATTGGGGCCGCCATTTGCAATGGACCCCCGCAACGAATGACGGAGGTGCGGAGTGCAGCAGTAAAAGTGAAGTCATATCTCGACCAAATATATTATGCTAATCTCATGCATATCCTCTGCACGGTGAGAATCAGGCAAGCTTCGCGGATAATTATTTCTAACGCTGTGCGAATTATAATCACTATTTCTCCACCCCCCCCTTTTTTTTTACATTCTTCGATCCCCATACCTGGAACTAAACGTGTATATTTTTTTTTCTGATAGCTATCAGGATTTTTTCCACTCTGCAAGTCGATTAAAAAAAAATAAAAATTAGACTATTTCCGTCGTCAAACCATTAAATAGAATATTACCTTTAAGGAAGGAAAATGATTGATATTCAAAGCATTTTGTGTGTATACACTGATGCAACACCACATTTTGAAGTATTAAACACATTTAAAAAGCTTAGAGTGACAGTAAACTGAAGCTCATAGATAGCGCCATCTTTCAAGAGGATTTGATAAGTGTATGTGCCTCTCCTTTTCCCATCATGCATCATTCTAGTTTGTAAAAGCTTAAAAATACCTGCACACAATTTTCTACAATGCCAAGTCAAAAATAATAGTTTTAAATATATAATTTGCCTATTATCCAAACAAGCTGTTTGTCAAAATTCAAATTAAAATTCAATAAATTTTCAAATTATAATGCTAATTTAGCAATCACTGTAAGAAGGCGCTGTTCAAGTTCTATCATTTTAATGTCATTTTAATACACAGAAAAAACGGCCTTCCATTTATACCCATTCAAGAAATACCCTTTGTGTCATTATCATTTGCTTTACTCTTTAAGGACTTCTCTGTCTACTAGTACTGTATATAATTATATTCTTCATGTGCTTAACAGAATGCGACAATAATCTTTGTGAAAACGGCTGGTGTGAGGAGACTGTGGATAGCTATGAATGCCACTGCTCGACGGGATTTCAAGGAAAACATTGTAAAGAAAGTGAGAACACAGTTTCTCATCATTTAGTGGAGGATGGGGCGCAAGGAAAGATATCACGTTAAGCATTTAAGGGAAAGGAATCTAATAATGGTATTTAAAATCTCTAGAATAGATTATCATTATTTTGTTTAACATCTCTTGTATCATGTGATAGTTTATAGACTTGGAAAATGAATTTTTTTTTACTATAGAAGAGCAAGGTCATTATTATTTGTCCAAACTTCGTGGAGTTTTTAGTTATTATTTTTATTTTATTTTTACACTTCCCTCTTTCCTTTTAAGTAAATTGAAAGTGGTTGAAGAAAAATAATTTTCTATTCAGTCCCTTCATTTTCTTGAATGTGTGTAACATAATGTGCGCCCAGTTGTTCTACATCAGCTCCGACCACATTCTCTGTCATAAGCCTGTTTGTAATTACAATATCATGCGCATGTACAGATAAGGTCATTTGTACAGAGTATAATAAATTGACCTTGATACGCTGTCATTTCCTACCATCAATCTCTATGGAATACCCTCCACGATACGCGCACACCAGTATGAGTTTACATGTTAAACAAGTAGCCCGTCCACCAAAACCATAATCCAAAAGAATGGTCGTGCGCAAACTGGATTAAATTGTTTTAGGGTCTTTTGTACCATGTACTAATGACGAACTGGCTAATTGTCATGCTTTTCCTACATCCATTTCTTCTTTGTCCGTTTTAATTTGCTTCTCCATTTTTCTACACTTCCTTTTGATTTGTCTCTATATTCTCAGTCTCAACCCCCCCCCCCCCCCCATCTCTCTCACTCTCGCTCTCTCCCTCTCTCTCTCCTCTCTCTCTCTCTCTCGCTCTCTCGCTCTCTCCCTCCTCCCCCCTCTCTCTCTCTCTCCCCACACCCCTCTCACCTCTTCCCTACCCTTCGACCTTTTTTTTTTTGTTCCCCTACATTCATTTTCCCTCACCCCTCATCCTCCTCCTTCTCCCCTCTCTGTTTATATGTCAATAGCCTTTTTTTAAATAATGCAATTAACTTTGGAGAGATATGTATCAGTCGAATAACTGGGAGGGGGGGGGGGGTTGCTATCATCACTTTTCCTGCTGTCTGGATAATATGACTACACACTTTTTTCGTGCTGATAATGATATAATAAAACCTCTTTTTTTGTTTCCATGTCAACTTGTTGGAAAGAATCAACATCACGACCACGTCCACGGAGGTGGCAACATCGACGATGGGCATGATGAGTGTAACAGAAAGATCTACAACAATCTTGATGCCAACAACAGGTGAGCAACGAATATTTTGTGAATCATTTCGATAATGATATATACCCCCCCCCCCCTCTCCCTCTCTCTCACTCTCTCTCTCTTTCTCTCTTTCTCTCTCGGCCAACTTAATTTAAAACCTTAAACTCATTCCAGGTAATGTGTTTGCTATTTCTATTATATTTATTTTAAAAAGAAAATGTATTCAAATGTACATTAGGAATGGTGGACTAATAACACCCAAAACCTTTCTAATATCCCAACTATTTCCGAAAATACAGGCATTGGGGGGAGAGGGGCTCGTTTTTTCGAAGGTTTGTAATTCCGAAATACAAATTTCCCGTAGAAGAGAGTTCGTAATTCCGAAAATGAAATAAGGTTCATAATTCCGAAGGTTCGTAATTTCGAAAGTGAAATAGGGATTGTAATTCCGAAAATGAAGAAAGGTTCATAATTCCGAAAACGAAATAGGGTTCATAATTCCGAAAAATGTAAAAAAAAAAAAGGCTCATAATTCTGAAAGTGCGATATAGTCCGAAATAAATTTTCGAACTTCAGAAATATGAACCTCTTTTCATTTTCAGAATTACGAACCCTATTTCCTTGTTTGTAATTATGAACCCTTTTTCATTTTCGGAATTATGAAACTTCGGAAAAACGAACCTTCGGAATTATGAACCTTCGGAAAAACGACATGTATTGCACCGAATTGTACGTGATATATAGCACGGAGGTCTGTCACGTCATACGCTCCTGGCGCCCCAACATTTTTACCCCGGTCATAGCGTAGTGGCCAAATTATCAGGTATATACCTATAAACATCTGGGTGGAGAGTGACAAATGAGGATTAATCTCTTGGCAAAGAACATTAACGTTAGTGACGGGCTGAGATTCGAACCCTCAACCTTTTCAATCAGAGTCAAGTAAATGCACCACTATACCGATGCACCTCCATATTTCCGTAATATATTCCGTTTAGAATCCTCGGCCAAGATCTTCGTAACAGATTACATCGGGAATAAGGTGTTTGTTACAGACCTCCGAGATGAATTCAATTTCACTATGATTCCGTCCTCACGGCCACTTGATATCTATTATGACACGATGACCCGGAAGTTATACTGGTCTGATCAGACTGACAAAAGAGTGTACCGTGCATATTATGTGAATGGTACGACTATGAATAAGGAGGCTGTCACAACTAAACATAAAACATGTAAGTAGATAGACAGGGCCTGTATTCAATTCAATACTTGAAATGAAATTTGAGTAGTTTACTTAGATTTCGGCTGAGTAAACTACAGTAACTTAAGCAATAATATTTTGGTATTCAGTTGAATCTTTTGGCTAAGTATTTTACCCTAAGTCTCAGTCAGCAGACTTTAAGCCAATTACTTGATTGGCAGGTACATGACTTTCATACATGTATACATACACGCGGATCAGTATAAGCAGCGCACAACTTGGCAAACCTTGTAAGCGCGCATCTACTGTGACGCATTTATTGCGCATGATTTTGGACAGGATATGTGACGTCACAATGGATATCAGTAAGTATTTTGCCTTAAAGTCGGCTTGCTAAAGAAAAACACCTTAAAGTGGTCTGAATACGAGTTAAGCCATGTTACTTAGCCGAGATAAATGCTTAGTAATTTCCTTACTTAAAGGCCAAGTCCACCCTAATATCAAGTTGATTTGAATAAATAGAGTAAAATTAAACAAGCGTAACAGTGAAAATTTCACTGAAATCGGATGTAAAATAAGAAAGTTACGGCATTTTGAAGTTTTGCATTATTTCATGAAACAGTGATATGCATAACATGGGCGGTATGCAAATGAGTGAACCGATGATGTCATGCACTCACTTTCCTTATGTATTTTATTATATGAAATATCATATATTTCATTTTTTTGCTTCAATAATGTAAAACATGGTTTGACTCCATATGGAACATGTAAAATCATCATTATTGTAACTTATTTTCATACAAGGAAGGGATTCTTTATTATCACATCTATAAAAATTGAAATATTTGAAATTTCATTTAATAAAATACATAAGGAAAAGTGAGTGTGTGACACCATCGGTTCACTCATTTGCATACCGCCCATGCTATGCATATCACTGTTTCATGAAATAATGCAAAACTTCAAAATGCCGTAACTTTCTTATTTTACATCCGATTTCAGTGAAATTTTCACTGTTACGCTTGTTTATTTTTACTCTATTTATTCAAATCAACTTGATATTAGGGTGGACTTGGCCTTTAATGCGCGTTTTGATTTGAATACCGCTCCTGGCCTGCATTCAATTCAAAGAAATATGAGTAGTTTAGTTTTCGGCTGAGATAAAATACTTATGCAATTTTGGTATTCAGTTGAATCTTCTGGCTTTCATATACGCGGAGCAGTATAAGCTGCGCACAAGCAAGCCATGTTACCGCACATCTACTGCGACGCATTTGTTGCGCATGAATTTGGACAGGATATGTGACGTCAAAATGGATATCAGTAAGTATTTTGCCTTAGAGTCGGCTTTCTAAAGTAAAGTGATCGTATTGACAACCGCCCTTAATTCACGCACCTCCGCCACTAATTCATGCACCAACTTTCATACTTCATTTCGTATTGACAACCGCCTTTAATTCACGCACCTCCGCCACTAATTCATGCACCAACTTTCATACTTCATTTGGTATTGACAACCGCCCTTAATTCATGCACCTCCGCCACTAATTCATGCACCAACTTTCATACTTCATTTCGTATTGACAAGCGCCCTTAATTCACGCACCTCCGCCACTAATTCATGCACCAACTTTCATACTTCATTTCGTATTGACAACCGCCTTTAATTCACGCACCTCCGCCACTAATTCATGCACCAACTTTCATACTTCATTTGGTATTGACAACCGCCCTTAATTCATGCACCTCCGCCACTAATTCATGCACCAACTTTCATACTTCATTTGGTATTGACAACCGCCCTTAATTCACGCACCTCCGCCACTAATTCATGCACCAACTAACTGTACGGGTACACGCACATGTGACGTCAGTCATATGCATATTCATGACCGCCACTAATTCTTGCACCAATATATGCTACCTTCGTACAGTCGAAATGTAATCACAGTTAGTCCAACAGACGCGTTCGACGCACAAACTTTGTGTACGAGTGAATGGGGCTTACGCAATCCTGACTTTCCCCACGGCTGCCTGATGGCGTATCCCTTTAAGCCATTTTACTTAGCCAAGCCAAATGGTAAGTAAAATGCTAAGTTAATGCGCGTTTTGATTTGAATACCGCCCCTGGGCCTCATCTCATACAAAATTGCGGCGATTGATTCGAATCGATCGCAACCTCTTCATACTGTGTATGAAAGATAGGGGATGGTATATTTGCGATTGAATAAAGGACTTACGATTGATTGGAATCAATTGCAACTGTTTACAAGGCAGTCATCTGCATTCCTGCAAACACAGTTCAAGATAATAGTTTGATGGATAATGAATTCACACGAGACCCCCCCCCCCCCCCGACAAACAACAACAAAAATCAATACGCAGATGTTCAATTCTACAAACAAATGGTATCTGACAAAAAAAGGTAGAAAATATTAAATAACTGAGAAATGAGCAACGAAAGATTAGTAAAGCGAGTTAGCTGTCCTGACAGCGAAAACAATGCTGGAAACCTAAATTTTAGATATAAAAAAATGACATAACTTTGAATTCTCAACATAAACTTATAAAGTGCGAGAAGGTCTTTTTCAAATCCACTACAACTCCTCCCTTCGGAGGATGCAGTGAACTTGTTGAACATGCAATTTCGGATTATAGTTTTATCATGGAGAATATACTAAATGTTAGTTATTATCATTTAACTATAAATAGGGACTGCATTGTGATATGCGCTTTAAAGTAGTTTATTTTTATTACTATTATTATCATTATTATTATCATTATTATCATTATCATTATTATCATTATTACAATTGTCTTTATTATTGTTTATTACTATTATTGTTATTATTACTATTATTGTATTATTACCACTCTTGTTGTGGCTGCTGTTATAATTATCAGATCAGTGTTGTTATTGTGATTATTATCAATGTCTTTTCTTATGAAAACAAATTGTAGTACCCATTGGAATTACCATCGCTGAGAAAGCAAGAACTCTCTTCATTGCTTACTTCAACCCGGGTAAAATAACCTCCATGTCGATAGAAGTGGGCTGTCCTCTTAAAGGAAATGAAACAGACGTAATAACCAAGGGTATCCTGAAGCCCAGATCACTGCTGGTAGATGAGGAACATGGGTAAGACTATATCACAACTACATGATTCCAATCCACTCTTTTAGGAGTTAAATGAGGGATCGGTTCGTTTTTAGGTTGGCATATTGGAACTGCAGGTGGAATCCACGGTCAAAAGAGTAATCCACACCTATACTTGGAAGTGGATTCCTCTATAATTTGGAGTAGATTTCCAATCCAAAACTCCAAAACAAAGAGATTAATTATATAACTCCTGAAAGACTGGATTTCAAATCCTGTGCATAATGATAATAATTGAAAAACAAGAAATTGTTATAAACAGATTGACTTCTTGTAGGCTAGTGTTTGCCTGTTAGCATGTTGACATTGTGTGTGTGCGTGTGTGTGTGGGGGGGGGGGGGGGGGGGGGGGGTCCAAGCCTCAATCATACAGATGGCGATATATGATACTACTTCTTCTTCTACTACTACTACTACAACTACTACTGCTACTACTATATACTACTACTGCTGCTACTACTACTCCTACGACTACTCCTACTATACTATACCTTCAGTGGGCGGAGGAATAGTATATACACTCTCAGAAATATTGGTTAAAATCATTAGGTTGGTTTAAATATGAACCTACCAACTGCTGGTTTAAAAAAGCGAATATAAAACATATGTGATATTTTTTAACCAACAGTAGGTAGGTAGGTTCATATTTTAACCAACCTAAAAACTTTTCTGAGAGTGTACTATATAATAATAATAATAATTGATTTTATTTGATTTGCTTTATTGATTCATTTTCATTCTCATTTACAATTTTTGATAACAAAACAATGAAATTTATGAACATAAACGTACATAACATGCAATATAGGGTACAAAATAATAATCAGTAAGCACTGAAAATGGAAATGAAATCAGGGGCCAACAAGAAGCGAAGCTTGTAAATAGCTAGCCCCTGAAGTACAAACTCAGATACAAGAATAAAACGTATAATAAATTAAGTACACTCATAAATATGTATATAAATACATATGGTATGAAAGGACATGGGGGAGGGGGAGGGGGAGGGAAATGGTATATCGTGTTCTAAATTTATATTAAAAATAAGAAAGTATGAAATCATAATTTAGGTGATGTTTAAATTTAATTTTAGGTTTTAGGTGATGTCTGTCTTTCACCAGAAACAGAGAGAAAAAATTTTAATGGTTATATAATGAAATTAGCATTTTTTTTAAGTTTGTATTTTAGTTTAAATAAATTATGCTTCTTATTTCCTGTATGTCTCTGGGCAGGGAATTCCAGAATTTTGGGGCAGTAAAAATAAAAGTATTTTGTGTGAGCATAGTACGGGTTTTAGGTAAATGGTCAAGATTGATGTGCCTGGTGGGGTATCGATGAATTTCGTTATTAACTATAAACATATTATTGAGAGCAGGGGGCAATTCATTATTTCGCTCTTGAAACATAAGCACTGCAAGATTTAGCTGATATATATCATTAACTTTTAAAACATTATTAAAAAAAAAACAAGCTATCAGTGTGGTGACGGAAATTGACATTGCTAATAATGCCCATAGCCTTTTTTAAAGTAATAAAATTCTGTCTAGTAGGTATGATGCACTGTTTCCCCAGGCTAAAATCCCGTAATTAAGGTATGGTAATACAAGAGTTGAGTATAAAGATAAAAGAACTTTTGAGGGAAAGACGTATTTCAGTTTGTTTATCATACCTATGTATACCTATATAATAATAATAATAATAATAATAATCATAATAATCATAATAATGATAAAAATGATGATTATTTATTACAATAATAATAATTATGATAATAATCGCGCCCTGTTTCAGATATCTGTACATGACCTTGGAAACTATGGTTGCACGCACATTCATGAATGGAACTGGTGGTGTTGATGTGCTCTATTCTAATAATAATATGACCCGCATTACAGGATTAACCATCGATTTCACCAGTAAGTATTTATTGTTTTATTGGTTAATATCCTAAGTTTATATTTTACTCATTACATGTCAGTCATTTTCTTAATAATGGATGGGGGCATGTTACTGTTATACTATGTACATTATTCGTTATATATTATTTTCTCTCGTTTTTATTATTATATCAAGTGGACCCCTCGGTAGAACAGCCGTGCTGCAATGGCACAGCTGAGCAGGGCAATCCTTCCAAAATTATTTTCTCATGTTATCATGTAAGTTAAGTAAAACAAATCCAGTCAAATCAAATCAAATATTTCTTTATACACTTACCGTTTATGCTAATTGAAATTGTTGTGTCTTAACATTGCTTTGCAATAAGTATAATGTTCATGCCGTCAGAGGGCGTTGTCCCCTTTATGTGAAAATGAGGTTTTTGAGAATATAACTCGCGTCAACAGGAATATCTGTCTGTTATGTAGTAATTTGTGAACTGTAACCAACAAACACTACAAATTGGCGACGACGATGGCTGCTGTGAACATTCAAGCACCTCCACCGTTTCTCGCGAGTCCAGGGGAACCTCCAGTAGGGTGGAAAAGATGGGTTTCGAGCTTCAAAACCTACCTGATTGCCTGCGGTTTGGACGGGGCGAGCATTGCCGATGCCCGCCGCCGTGCTATCCTGCTCCACTGCCTTGGCACCGAAGGACAGCGGGTCTTCGCGCAGCTCGATTCAGCTGACGCTGCAGGTACGTACGACAGTGTACTTGATGTTCTTGACAAACATTTTGGGCCTAAAGTCAGTACAATTATGGAGCGCTATAAGTTCCGCCAACGCGCCCAGGGACAGGGAGAGCCAATATCTCAGTACATCGCTGCACTGAAGGGCTTGATTGTTGACTGTAAGTTTGGGACTTTGTCAGATGAGATGGTTCGGGACCAGCTCATCGAGAAGACTTCGATTCCCCGCGTGAGAGAAAGATTGCTGATGGAGGACGATAGTTTGACACTAGAGAAGGCTATAAAACTAGCCACACGAATTGAGTCGGCATTGGATGACGCCAAATCTCTACACGCTACGCAAGGGGAGCTCCGTGAACAGACTGCTTCACCGAGAGCGAGGCCAATACAGCGCATTTCACAGCGGAAATCACGGCAAGTACACAGTGACTCAAAAAAAGGACATAATCCTCAGCAAGTACACCGTGACTCAACAAAAGGACATAATTCCCAATCCTATGCCCTAAAAAAGATCTGTCCTAACTGTGGGAGGTCAAGTCATGCAAGAGCAGATTGCCCTGCGCAAGGAAAACAGTGTAATTCATGTAAGAAACTGCATCATTTCGCTAAGATGTGCCGGTCTAGCGGAAGGAAACCAGTGACACATGTTGAGGAGGAACATGAACCTGAAAATGTGTACACAGTGCGTGACAAGACAGCGTCTGGGGACTTCAAGCGATGTAATGTTGACATAGCAGGACGCTCAATACCTCTTCTAATAGACATAGGGGCAAAGGTTTCTATCTTAAACCAAGACGTCTACCACGACAAATTGGAACAGTTTCCCCTATGTAAGCCCACTGCACGCCTTACGGGCTACAATGAAGGGAACATTACCGTCCTCGGAACAATAAATGTGCCTGTGAGGTACAAGGAGACATCACTTGAACATTTTACCTTCTACGTGGCGAGTGGACCCAGCTTGATGGGGTGAACCTTTTTGACAAATTAGGGTTCAACCTACGAGACCCGGAGGGTGAACGTATCCTAGCCGTACAAGAGGAGTATGCATTGCAATATCCTTCAGTCTTCGATGGATTTGGGGAGTGCGTTGGTTACTGTCATGCTCCTCGGGTTGATCCTCGCATACCGCCTGTCTCTCAAGGACTGCGTAGACTTCCTTTCTCCGTTCGTGAGGAAGTTTCGCGAGAGCTGAAACGTCTGGAAGCAGACAACATCATTGAGCGCATTGACTCATCGCCATGGGTCTCTAACTTGGTCATCGCAAGAAGGAAAACTGGAGAATTGAGGCTATGCGTAGACCTCAAAGCAGTGAATAAGGCAGTGATCCCCGACAAATATCCACTGCCTACACTCAACGAACTATCTTCAAAGTTTCATGGAGCAACATTCTTCACAAAACTGGACATGCGCAGAAGCTATCTGCAGGTACCCCTAGCCCAGAAGAGTCGTCATTTGACAGCATTCATAACGCATGAGGGTTTGTTCCAATACAAACGGATGCCATATGGCTTATGCTCCGCACCCAGCGCCTTCCAGAAAATTGTTTCTTCAATATTGTCAGGCATACCAGGGGTGCTTAATTTGCTTGATGACGTAGTAGTCTTCGGAGCTAGCGAACAGCAACACAATGAGCGTCTTCGTGAGGTAATGTCGCGGCTGGCCAAGCATAAAGTAACGCTGAACAACGACAAGTGTACATTTGCGGCTCGGGAAATAGACTTTCTCGGATACCGAGTGTCTGCCGAAGGTGTCATGCCGATGCATGATAATGTCAGAGCCATCCGCAAGTTGAAAGCGCCAACCAACGTCAAGGAATTGAGTTCGTTCTTGGGAAGCACCAACTACTACCGCAAGTTCGTGCCACACTATGCGGAAATCGCTGAACCGCTACAGCAGCTGCTTCGCAAAGACACACCATGGTCCTGGACACCAGCTCAGCAGAAAGCGTTCGATTTGCTCAAGGAGAGAATCGCTTCACCACCGGTTCTCGCGCATTTTGACCCGGAAGCGGCTACGTCCGTGACAACCGATGCATCAGGCACAGCACTCGGAGCTGTTCTTTCGCAGATCATCGACGGAACCGAGCGTCCAGTCGCTTTTGCCTCCCGTACATTGTCCGAGACGGAGCGTAAATACTCTACAGGTGAACGCGAATCGTTAGCGTGTATCTTTGCATGTGAACATTGGCACATGTACTTGTATGGCCGGAAATTCAAACTTCGCACGGATCATCAAGCACTGACAACGCTACTTGCAACCTCCGGATCTGGTCACCGTCCGTTGCGAATCTACAGGTGGTCCGACCGTCTTCATCAATACAATTTTGAGGTCGAATATTTGTCCGGATCGCGTAACCGCGTCGCAGATATGTTGAGTCGTGCTACTTCGGAGGAAAGCGACAACACACAGCGAAGCGTAACAAATAGTACCGAGGAATTCGTACAAGCGGTCGTGTCACACGCAATCGCGAATCTCGTATCACAAGCCGAATTGAAGGCAGAATCACAATCCGATAGCGTCTTGAGGCAAGTCCGCCAGTACTTACAGACCGAGTGGCCAAGCAAAGTCTGCGACGACTTGAGTGCATATCACAGAGTTCGCAATGATCTGTCCCTGATCGATGGTGATATCGTAACTCGCGGAACGCAAGTGGTAATCCCAAAAGCTCTTCGACAGCGTGTTCTGCAGATTGCTCATGAAGGTCATCCTGGGATCGTGAGGATGAAACAGAGATGTCGCGCTACAGTGTGGTGGCCGGGCATAGACAGACGTATTGAGCAACACGTGAAGGATTGTGAAAGCTGCTGCTTGAGCGAGAAGGCGGGTAGCGCTAGACCAGCTCCACTCCAACCCGTTCCGTGGCCACAGAAACCTTGGCAGCATCTACAACTTGATATCTTTGGAGAAGTGGTGGCGGCACCACATATCGAGCGATTTTTAGTAGTCATTCACGATAGGCATAGCAAGTGGCCTGAAATCGCAACAACCGCGACCGTCACGACTACGTCGGTTACTAACATCCTCGAGAGAATCTTCACAAGATGGGGATTACCGGAGTCGATCACAACCGACAACGGACCACAATTTGTGTCGGAGCAATTCGAAGCGTTTCTCGCTGGATATGACATTCGTCATAATCTCACATCGCGTTATAACCCGCAATCGAATGGTGGAGTCGAACGGCTAAATCGCAGTCTGAAGGAAAGTCTGAAAGCGAGTCTAGCAGAGGGGAAGAAGTTTGATGAAGCAATCCAGATCTTTCTCCGCACATACCGTTCAACACCACACGCAGTCACCGGTGTGACTCCAGCTGAATTGATGATAAATCGGAAGCTCCGATTGGGACTGAATGTCCTGCAACCTCGCAAACCACCGTCTGACACAGCGAAAACGAAAGCGTCAGAAATCTCAGCACGCGAAGCGAAAGCTAGAGCGTACACTGATCATCGTAGACGAGCACGTAAGCCACAATTCCGAGTTGGTGATTGGGTTCGCGTAACACGTCCACTTAGGAAGCACAAGCTCGCTACCTCACTATCAGCACCCAAGCAGATCAAGAAGCTCATTGGGTCTAACGCGTTTCTCCTGAGCGATAACACCCGCTGGAACGCGAGACGTCTCATAGCGAGCAAGCCTGGAGACGGAATCGATGATGACACCGGCATTCCGTTCCCAGAGGTTGAGAGCGATCTTCAACCGCCGATCGCCACCCGCGTTGAATTCCAACCCCGCCGTTCTGGTCGAAATCGACGTCGTCCACGGTATCTAAATGATTACCGTTAACTGCTAAATAACTCAATATAGAAGCATACCACATTTGAAAAACTTGGTTTTAAGGGACTCACAAACACTGGACCAAATTATAGTTAACACATCAAGCTTTATTACATTGGTTGGACTGGATAAAGTTTAAACTGTTATTCTAATCAAAGGGGGGAAAATATGTTGTGTCTTAACATTGCTTTGCAATAAGTATAATGTTCATGCCGTCAGAGGGCGTTGTCCCCTTTATGTGAAAATGAGGTTTTTGAGAATATAACTCGCGTCAACAGGAATATCTGTCTGTTATGTAGTAATTTGTGAACTGTAACCAACAAACACTACAGAAATCAACCAAAGATATGTGCTTTTCATGACTGACTACGTGCTATAATGGCCCACACGAAGTGCATTGTGCCAGTTGGGGAATTAAACAGACGAATCAAACCCCATTATTATTGCTATTGTTTGACAAGATTTGCTCCGAGAATGAGCACACAAAGTATTGATGCAAGATTCACCCTCATATTAAGTTGGTTTTGATAAAAGCAGATATATGAGAGAAAAGGGGGTAACCTCGCTAGTCATAATAACCGCTATTCATAAGGACCGAAATCCATAAAGCGTGACTAAATGAATAGAGGTCCTTTATAAATAGCGGTCCTTATGGATAGCAAGCAGACCCCAGAAAAAGACTGGTCAAAAGTTTGATAAAAATCCGATAAGAAATAAGAAAGCTATGGTCTTTTTAAAGTTATGATAAACCAAGTTCATATTAGGCTGGACTTCCGCTTTAAGGTTAATCTTTCTCGTTATGTTATATTCCTTTGTGGAAGACTACCACAGTGATGCCCATTTAACACATGGGTCTAAAACTTTGGACCAAATCTTGTTTTCACAAGAGAAGTCCCATAAACATATGTGTTACTCTTATTATCATTATTAATATTATTGTTCTGATTATTGATGTTATATTCGAACAAAAATATGGATATGTCAATGAAGTTTAATGAAAAAATAATATACATACATACATACATACATACATATCTCTGTAAGCAGTACTTTTTCCGGTGTGTAATTTCGAGCAAGATTCGAGTCAATTCGTTATCATGTTGATACACACATATAATACATCATCATTCTCTCCCAAGAACACCTAGGCATTTTAGCAATTTCGGCAGTCAAATGACCAGTACTCAGCTCTTTATTTAAAGGTAAAATATATTTACCAGATTTGTGATTCGAGATTTCATATTTACTTTCTACTTTTGTTCGAAAACAGAAAATATAAACAAAACAAACAAAATCACATCCTTTGTTCAAGTTAAGTGAATCGTAAGATATAAATGCATGCAAAACACCAATTTAGCATAGCCACCTACTGAAGCAGGTTTGGTAAGCCAGGGGCGGATACAGGATTTTCAGAAGGGGGGCGCACACTGAGGAACCCATCGTTTGACGAAGCCAAACGGCCATCTAGGGGGTCTGGGAGCATACTTTGTCAGACAAAACGGGGGGGGGGGCGCACGCCCCTTGCGCCCCCCCCCCCCCCCCCCCCTCTGGATCCGCGCCTGTAAGCCGATCCATATACATGCAATCTATTATTCAAGTCTAATTTCATATTTGATTCTAATGATTTGATTTTGTATTTGGAATTTCTTCTTCTTCTTTTTCAAAAGGAAAAGTGCGTCGTATCTTTTTCTGTGACTGGGTAGCCAAGAGAGCTTTCTACCAGGATGTGAGTTTATTTTTAGGGCACACACTCCTATAGCTCAAGAGCTGACTCCTGGAGATTGGAAAGATGTGAGTTATTTCAATGGCGTCCTCTACTTGCTGAAGTACACCAAACCGACAAGACTTGTGACCATGACGGAATACAGTCAAACCAACCGCTCGTATGAGGCTGTCGACATCAGTCTGATATTGAAACCATTTCGAATACATATCGCTTAATGTATTCCGATTTTAGCTACACAGCCAATGGCCTCAACGCAATCGACAACCCCCAGCGTTGGAACGCCGACAAATTTAGAAATTTAAATGCACTCTTAGACTAAAAAAAGCTGGGTACACCTTACTCAATATTGGGTAACATTTTACCCAACAAATATGCATGTTTAGAGTGTGCCATTCTGCAATTTTCCTTTTCAAATCTGAAAAACCGATATAAAAACATTGTTTACTTTCGCTGTTCTTCTTCATTTCAAAATCCTAAAGGTTCTTGCGTAATCCGTGTTTATTTTGTTATAGACACTAACGCATGACTGGTAAAGCCTCCTTGTTCAAAGTATTAAAACATCTAGTACAGTACAGCTGCAAGCAAAAGCGCTGGCGTCATCCGTCTTCTGATAAAAGAAACAAATGAAGTAATCCGATTGGAAATGGTGTTCATAAAACTACTATAAATGAATTTCTATACGAATCGAGTGCAAACTAAACTTTATGCAATTCAAATCATAACACTTTACAATTTATTCACACTTAGCAATTTGTTTGTCTGTTGTTGTTTTCAGATTAACCCTTTCAGCATTAACTATACCGATCACTTATAAAACACAAATAGAAATGAATAACATGTTTAAATGTAACTTAATATGATTCATTATTGCGAGATACTTTCAACTCAAGCTGTCGTTAAGTGTAGCTTGAATGAAAATGAGATTCACCTGAAGGTTATAAGGAATAAGTAGAATCAAGGTATTTTCAAGCACCAAAATATTTGGAATATCGGTTTGCCTTTGGACTATTAAAACACTTGTCGCATGAAATAGAATAGTAAACACATTACAAAAACTAGAAAGGCCTTAGCTATTATTCTCGAAACTGCAGAAATAAATATGTTTTTACTGGTTGGTTCCCCTGTCGTGTATAAAAAAGTAAACCCCATATAGGTTTTGTTTTGTTGCGATTATTTTTGTAAGCAGTAGCCATTCAAAGGGGATAACAAGAGGCACATCCAGGTCATAACTTTGTGTGTCCCCACCCTTGAAAAGATATTTTATTATTGGTGAGGAAAAAATGTTAGCAATTTGTATTCAGTGTTCAGTCATGTCAGTGTTAGTAAATGTATTCATGTTCTATCTTTACATTGCAATTGGGGCTTGGATAAAATAAATAAGTTGAATCTCGACTTCAAAATGACATGCATGCGAGGCACAGAGCTTACTCACTCAGCTCATCAGTCACCACCCATCAACAAAGTCAAAGTGTATACTGGCGTACATTCGGCGAACCTCAACCACCAAATTTTGCAAATCCACACGAATTAAAAAAAAATACATACAGTTTTTGTATATATTTTACAACTACGAAATCCACTCAAACAGACATAAATGAGTTATAAACTAACTCAAATCTCAAATGACAGGACCGTAATAACCCAAAGAAAAAAGTTAAATCCTACTACACAGCCACAGGCACTGTACTCCCTAGCCCGACCAGACGCCGTCGCTTCGCGACAGCGCTGTGTATAGTTATGTACTCCCTAGCCTACCGTACTCTCACAACCACACAGCCCATTCACAGCACACGCGAACACTCGCGAGTGCGATAGACTCACTCACGTCGAACAAACTCACCAGATTTTCACCGAAAACAATTAACATCAGGTACTACACGTCCACCAGGATAAAATAAATCACAAAAACTTCCACAACAAAGTGGAAAAAACCAGGGAAAATAAACAGAAATGCACAGAAGATAAGAAATAGAGGAGAAATTAGACGTGCTAGGCCTAGGGTAGCCTGAATCTAAATGAAGTTGTAGATAATAAAAGGTATCGCGCGCGCGCGATAGCCGCTTTCGATTTCGCAGTACAGTTCAAGCGCGCGAAAAATCCCTTAATTGTTGCTGGGATACGTCGGCAGGGAACAATAGATATGAATATTCATTGCAGGCTCGTACGGATTTGAAGTGAAATGGCGAATAATGGGTCTTCTAACATTCATAAAACTGAAATAGATTTCTGGTGAGACGAAGTAATGAGTGTTTTGATTGGCCAAAATATTTCTGCATCGGCAGGCGAAGTTTGGGGTCATCAAACTTTCTAGTTTCTTTCCTGTCACTATCCGAACTGAAGTTCCTATACTTTACTACAGGGTCAAAACTTCAAGGTCACACAGAATTTGCAGGGGTCAACCAATCATTACCAAAATCTAATCGATTCTTTCCTGTCACTTTCTGTACATTCTCTGAAAATTTGGTGCAAATCCGTTCAACCGTTCTCTCGTTATCTTGTACACAAACAAACAAACACACAAACAAACAAACAAAAAACAAACAAACAAACAAACAAACATACGGAGCCCTTTACATAACCCTGCCGATTTCATCGGCGTGGGTAAAAATCCTTCTTAATTCTGATTACTGAAATTAATCCTGAACGAATAGTCATTGTCATGCACTGCAATAGTATGTATTTGTTGTAAAGTAATAACATTGTAATTAAGAAAAGTGCATTTAAAGCATTAATTAAGTAAGTAATTATGTAAGTTTTGCATTTTTTCAAACGATATTTTTCCTCGATGTGCATTACTAAAAATCCATACTACTTTCCAAAACAACTAAATATTTCCATCACTTCAGTATAGAAATATGCACAGTTACAACAATCCGTAGCAACTAAACATGTAGAGCTCTCAAATATTTTTTTTTTGTCAGAACAGTTTGTTTCCTCCTCCCTCACTCCTTCTGCTTCAAACAAGAAAAAGGGAAAATCAGTAATGCTTACGGGGGGGGGGGGGGGACTCGCCCCCATTTTTCCTAATTATGCAAGTGAAATTACTTGGATCTTTCATTTTTCATAAACAGAGACCCATCATTTAATACATCTTGTTTAATGCAATATTAAATAAACCAATTTAAGATGGCTTGTTTGATTTGGGCAAACAATTGCTGACAATCTTCACGAAAACGCCGGTTCAACTTCCAGTTTCCAGTGCACGAACGAATTCGTCACCGACTTGAGTTCAAAAAGGCGGAAAACGATGGCGTATATTGTGTGATGAACATTCGACCTGTTCATGAAGTTACGTCTGGTCTCGATGGGAATGTATCGGCCAATGATACTTGGGACCGCAAGGAGGAAAATGATTGCGGTTACAATGCCAAGCATCAGCGTCAGTCTTTTTTCCGACATGGGATTGACGGTATCTGTGTTATTTTTACCCTTAGTTCCCGTTTGTGACGTTGTGGTGACGACGGTCTTGGCTGCGTAAAGAACGTCGGTGGTGTTTCTCGGCTCAGGGTGATTTTCCGTGGCTTTTTCGACATTTTCCGTATTTGATGTATTGGGCTGAGTGTCTGTCGTAACCTCTGCAGGTGAAGGGTATATGCATAGCTTCCCTGGAGGTATGGTTTCATTGGCAGTGTTGATAATTCCTTCAGCTATTTGGTGCTCCTCCTCACCAGAATTCAAAGAGCCTGGTGTCGCAGTATCAGCCTTTTGTCTCGCTAAATTGCAGTTGGTTGATGCATTGGTCATACTTGTGATTGGACCTTTGGGACGTTTACCTGTCTCGTCTCGCGGAGGTGACGAGGCGGTAGATGGAGCTGTCATGAGTGTTGCACGAACCTTGGACTGACGACGTAGCGCGAAAATGACTCGCAAGTAAAACAACGCCGAAATGGATATGTTGCCCAATATATACCCCTGTCCGACATGTCTGTCGAAATGATTGAAACATTCAATATCTGCTCTAAAGATACAGCCTTTTATGAAGTCATCATAGTGCGGTGCTATTAGGTAAGGTATAAATAACAGAAACAAACAACAAATGCAGAGAATGAGAGTGACGATAGCTGTGCGGACTGTCGGTCTGCGATGGATGGGGAAGCGATCGGCGCTTATAACCAACGTCAACGCCTGTTGACACGTTGAAAACGATATTCCAAAGTAGTATCGGAATTGACAAAATGTATCATTTGCTTCCCACACTTTCATTTTGAGCAGGGATAATGCCGAACACAGGAAATCGACGACTGCCAGGCCCATGATAAAAACATCCGTTCCGATCTTCTTCTTTTTCTTGGAGTAGCCCGCCAAAATAAGAATATTGCCAGGTACCCCTATGCTGAATATGACTGCAAAGAAACAAATGAATGCGCTGCGGATGATTTCCATATTTTGACAAGGATAACTGCTACTATTGAATTTGCATGAGATGGCCAACCGTCTCCAGCCCCTAGCCGTCGGTTGTGTTTGATGATCAGGAAGGAATAACTTGTCGGTTTCATAGTAAAATTGACCCGAGTTGCATACTATTTCTGACTCTGTAGCGTAAATTATAACGTTGCTTAAAATGGGAGGTTTTCAGGTCTCATTTATCCACAGAGAAGTGGGGGGGGGGGGGGGGGGGGGGGAGACAGAGGTTTAACTTTAAACCATGGTTTAATCCTCCGCGCAAGTCTTTTACCCAATGGGCCTACAATAATGCCCTTATGTACGCCTATTTACGCTTAATTTAGCCCACGGCGGAGGTTTTAACCATGGTTTAAATTAATCCTCTTTCGTGAATTCGGGCCGTAGAAGAATGAAAGTCACATAAACAAAAAGGGATTGGAATGAGAGGGGGTGAAAAAGATTAAGGTATACACGAGCAAACAAACACTGAAATAAGTAAATTTCTGCGATCAAGCTGAAGAGGGGATTTTCAGTCGATTACAGTCATGTAAGGGAAAACTGCCATTATACCCAAAACTATCGGGAATATCGTCGATGTTATTGGGATTCAACAAATCAAAAATAAAATGCATTAGCAGTATTCTTAGTAAAAGCAAATAAATACGTCTTTGAATATACAGTTGGGCCCAAAAGTATACACCTGATAGAAAACAGTATACGTTTTCACCGCTTCACTCATTCTTCCAAACTTTTCTCCTCATGAGGTAGACAAGTATGGCCTCTGCTTAATGTAGGCCTATTATACTACATGCATCTAATAGAATCACGCTGAGGAATAAACATGTATACCACTCCTTGTAGGAATAAGTTAAGTTGGGAAAGTGTGAGGTGAACTGTTTTCTTCCAGGTGTATTATAAACTTTTGGGCCTAACTGTATTACCGGTTTTCCCTTTCAAATTCATCAAAACGGCGGCCAAAGTGACGCGTAGTCCTTTGATTTCATTTGAATTTGAATGCTCATCACGATCTAAATCCGACTGGCTAAAATCAGCATTCAGTTTGATTGCTAGGTCTAGCGATCGCATACTTCAATCATGCATTTTGAAAGGTGAGCACTAAAATTGAAGATTTACCGAAAGAGCATCCAGGCTCGTGCAATTTTCGGTTCGGGATTTCGCGGGCAATCAAATTTGTGATAAGCAATGGCTTAAAAATGCTCTCCTTTCATCGGAATTGATAAACTGTTTTTTTTTCATGAGGTACGGAACGAATAGCCTAGAGAGAGAGAGACACACACACACACACATACGCACACAAAGAATAAAATCTCACGTCGCAGAACTTTTTGAAATAAATAATAATAAGCAACTATATATATATACTAGCAGAAGCAGCTGTGTTTATCAACTATATGATTAGAACACTAGTATCAAAGAATTCTATTTTCTTCAAGGGCCCTATGGTATGGAAATCCATTCCTCTTGATATTCAAAACAGTCCATCTTTGCAATGTTTTAAGACGTGCCTCCCACCACTCTAAGAACCATTCCCCGCCCGTGGGTACCAAAAGGCGGGGACCGAAAGGGCCAGGGGAGACGCCTATTCGAACCCAAAAAGGCCCCAAATCCTTAGCGTAATATATATATCGATACATGTATATATTACTAAAGGGTACATTAGGTGGACACACAACAATGCGGTTTATTTCGTCATAATAGCGCCCCCTACATTTGTTGGACAGTTGAGCATAGAAATAAGACAAAAACTGTCCACCTAATGTAGCCTTTAGAGTTATATATATTATATATAGCAAGAGAGGTTAGATTTAGATATGTCAACAGATAATCATGGGACGGAATTAAGCAGGTCACTCGGTGTATTTACAAGCTTTCGGCTCCTGGCCTTCTTCAAGTTTATTTGCTAAATAACACAGAATGAAATAAATAATAATAAGCAACTTAACAAAACTAAAAGACAACAGAGCAGAATTATCATAAAGCTGGCAACATAAATCAACAGGAGTAAGTGAAATTGAAAAGATATTACTCGGCAGGAGTAAGTGAAATAACGAAATTGGAACTCAATAGAAACAAAAGTAAGCAAAGTCAACAATTACCTGACTTTTAAGATCGAAGTAAATGTATATGTTGTCTCGTGTGTAATGTGTAGGTGTAGCAATAATAGTTACGTGTAATACGAACGTCATGTAGAGGGCGTTACTACACACATAAGGCAGAGCCATCCATACACATGGCTCTGAAGTAAGGTAAATCAGTGCTTCCGACCGGAACAAGGTAAAAAAGGGGGGGAAGGGAACATAGTGACGTTCCAGTGTTGAGGGGATTATTAGGCAAGAAAATTTTGGCTTTAAGACGATTAATTTGGTTTGTACTCTCGATATGCGTGCAATAGTCAAGTCAAGTGCGTATGGGGCGCGAATGTTCGCTTGTAAAGTCCGTCCATGTTTACACCATTTTCGTACGAAATCCACTTTGTTTTGTACAAAATGCAATTCCGTTCACGAAATTTGTTTCGACCTAAACGAAATGGATTTCGTAGTGACGAAATACACTTTCTGTGGTACGAAATGAATTTCGTACAATACGAAATGGATTCCGTTGCGACGAAATCCATTTCGTGGTCACGAAATCAATTCCGTACACGAAATACATTTCGTACCATACGAAATGGCTTTCGTTGAACGAAATCCATTTTGTGTGGTAGCTAACGCAATTCCGTACACGAAATACATTTCGTACCATACGAAATGGCTTTCGTTTTTTTTAAATCCATTTTGTGTGGTACCTAACGCAATTCCGTACACGAAATACATTTCGTTGCAACGAAATTTATTTCGTGCGCTACTTAGCGCAATTCTGTACACGAAATGAATTTCGTGGTACACCCAAATCCATTTTGTCTGTGTCTGTCAAGCAAGGGATATAAGAAGGTCGCTGATTGGCTGCCGTGTTGATCATGCTTTGCTATGACCACGTGCCACTGATCTGTACGGTATGCGTCTTTTTTTTGTAACCAAGCCTAGGCAGAAACCCCTTTTTGAAGACTTTGAAACAGACTACAAGTATCGGACTTGTATTTTCTAAACCCTAACCCTAACCCTAACCCTAACCCTAATAAGCAAAAGAAAATTTCGTAATATAATCTTCTGCCGAGGTTCGAACTCGTGGTTCCTTCACCAAGAGAGGACTGGATTATCCGATTGCGCCACACAGAACAGCTGCTCGATGCCCTTGCTCGTTTTATTATATAGCTAAAATTCGTTTTCATGAATATTCATGCCGATTAGTCTTGACGGAATAAACCGTATTAGTATGAAAAAATGCGAAATCTGCCTAGGCTTGGTTACCAAAAAATAACACGCGTACGGTATATCGTGCCACGTGTATCTTGGACTGGGATCCTACATCAAACTCGGATGCAAGTCGACTCGCCACCGATTTGTCTCGGCATCCCTTAACTTTAAAGTAGAACACTCAAGAAAATCACAAATATGGCAATTAATGTATCACTAGAAATTGGGAAGCTTACAGATGGCAATCGTATAAGTTTTATGTCAACTGCGTATATGATGATTATAAAAACAACATAAATAAAAGCTCTTCTCAGCATGTGGAATATCCGAGGATTCGCCAGAAATATAGCGATGTTTTGATGTCGTCATACGAGGGATCGATCCTGCTTAAGCAGACGACGTCCTATAATGAATGAACGTAATTGCAATGCAATTATTTATCAAATTATAAAGAGTTTGGTACATTTAAACATGACCTTATTTCACACCATTCTAAAAGGGAAAGTGAACTGATTCTGATAACTAAAACCGTTTGATTGTAAATACACAGGAGAAGGGTCAATGATCAATGAAATAAACCCCATTTTCAAATTGAAAAGCCCTGCGAATAATAGCTGGATGGTATTCGTTCCCTCTTGAAACGCCGAACATGCCGCGGTGCAAGCAGCTGAAAATACAATGGCGTCTTATTTTGTTTACAAGTGACTGATTCCTTTATTTTTTTAACGCTGCATTTTTCATCAAAATAATACCATACACGAAGTTAAGAGTGAGGCAACAGACTAACATTAAGACTGACGCTAGTCAAGTAAGAGAAATAAGTGAAGAGGAGATGACAAAACAGGCACTGAAAAATGTGTATAATGTTATGGGACATCGTCTGCTTAGACAGGACTCGCCCCTCTTGTGTCGTCACACATCTCAGCAGCGTTCAAGGAGCTTTTCAGCTGCTATATCGGGGGCTGTATTTTACCGTTTTATAATTGATAATAATCATTAATTCAAATGTTTCCAAGCTTTAAATTTGGATAGCCTTGTTTAATTTATGCCATCTATGCAATAATAAGTATTAAGCCAATATTTAAAATCATCAGTGTTCTACTTTAACCATGAGGAGAGAGCGACAAGAATTACGTTGTGGCACTTTTTGCTTCATAAAGGGGTACTCAGGCTGAAAATTATGTCATTTGAATAGACAGAGTAAAATCAAACAAGCAAAACACTAAAAAAAAATTATCAACATCGGACAACGAAGTTATGACATTTTAAACTTTTTTGCATTATTTTGGTGAAACAGTTCTATCAGGAACGAGCGACCCGATGACATCATACCCCCACTTGTACCTTTGTAATTTATTATATGAAATTATAATTATTCAAAATTTCTCCTCCAAGAATGTAAAAATTGGACTGAATGCTGATTTAATGTGTAAGATCATCACTTTTGCTGAGACTTATATTGTTACAAGGAAGACAGATTATACGCATGTATGATAAAATGAAATAATTATGATTTCATATAATAAAATAAGAAAAAGGCAAGTGGGGACGTGACATCATCAGCCCACTCATTTCATATTCATGACGATATGCATGGAACTGTTTTATCGAAATAATGCAAAACTTTAAAATTCAATATCTTTGTAATTTGTAATCGGATTTTGATAAAACTTTCAGGGTTTTGCTTGTTTAATTTTACTCTTTTTATTCAATATTTATATTTTCAGCCGGGAATACCCCTTAACTTCTCAAATGTTCATTGATTTTTTTATGGTAAATGATAGCAATGATGTGTCACAAAACAAGTTTGCAGATGTATTTTTTTAAATACTGATATTATAGACATATTGTAGGATTCTTTCAAATTTATAAAAAGGTTCATAAGTGGCCTCGGTGATGGCCGGGTGATGGTTCCGAGTGGATGAGTCCCAGCCCGCCTTCTCTCCGCTCTCATCCGCCGCTTAACCCAAATCCTAAATCCTACTCTAACTCTAAACTATATAGCGCTAGAAAAACCTGAGGCTTAACCCTAAACTCTGAACTTAACCTTAACGCTAACAAAAAATTACAATAAAAAAAAATGAAAATTCAATCATGCGGCCAATTTTTCCATCGAGGGCAAGTTGTCTTCGGGTCGGAATTACATCAGGGCCGAGTTTTCCCCAAAGAGATTCGATCATACCAGTATGCCCTAGAAGGAGGGCTAGAGAGTCAACTAAAATCTGACCTTTGACATTCCATAGACTTTGCATTGGATGAATGATAGTGGGAGGTTTGTCAGCGAGGAGGGTCAATTTGAATATATGTTTATTCATGAGGAATGACGTCAAAAACTCGTCAAATACTGTTCGATGATTGGTTAGTGGCTCATATTAACATAATGTTTTATGTATAAATCATACATAATTCATTTTTTTCATTCCCACAATTCCCATACGATTTTGAAAAGAAATAGGGAAAATAGCGGGTAATGCTACTTTTGTGCCATTTCAACACAAATCTCAAAAAACTTTGTTTTTGAGAAATTTTTGTTTTAAAAGGAGTTTGCCTTGTAAGTCTCACGAAAGCAGAAAATTCTCCGGGAGACATTCTCATCAAAGTAATGCCGTATGATGCCATGAAATGTAAGTAAATATGTATTTTGTTTGAACGTTCTTCTTAATAATAGGGATGTGTTCGTCGTGGCTGCGAGTGAGTTCTCTATACAAAACGTATTATCCCACATCCCACCCAGTCCCTCCTCTCTTGCAATTTTTGCATGACGAAAGAAAATTGATTAAAATCTAAAACCGTCCGTTTATATAGTCTACTGGTAATATTTTTCGAAAAGATCAGGAATTTTCCATAGATCTTTATATCATGATAGTCCTCAAACCTAAAAAGTAAAGCGTGTGGCTTCATTACCGACAATCTGAGATAGATGTGGACCTGTTCAACATCAAGATTAATCATGACACTGAATGCGCAACTCTGGGCCGCGCCGGTAAGATCTTACCCAGCGGTCCTTAGTTTTGGGTGCGCCGATCCTGACTACTGCGCTTTGCCTACGCCTACGAGAGCAAATGTTGCAGGTACCCTGCCCCTTCGCTTTGATTTTTAACTTTGTACAGGGGGTGTTTCATAAAGCTGTTCGTAAGTTACGCACGACTTTACGCAAGGCTGGTGATCAGTTCTTGTGCTAAATGATTGGGAATCTGATTAGTATAGCACCCAAGAACATGTTCCAGTCGTTCGTAAAGTCATTCGTAACTTTACGAACAGCTTTATGAAACAGCCCCCTGGTAGGGTCTAGAAAGATTAACATATAAATTTGAAGGACAATGTCTTCCATGCTGGACCCAGATTAAACTGTTCTTTATTCTCTTTCAGTCTTTGACCCAAGGCTGCTACTGAGTCGGAGAGCAGTCTCGGTTTGATCCCTGGCCATGGCTTGGGCCTGGCCGAAGTATTTCTTTTTTGTAGTGATAAATAGGTCTAGAATTAACTGTGTGGTATGGTGAAATCTTTAATGTTACTGACATTTGTTTACCATCCCCTTACTATGTATGGTGGTCAGTGGAGCCAGACGTAGTCTCAGTGGAACAACCAACTATACAGAGAGACTGAAAAGCATTGTCATTGACGAGTTACCACTGGCACTAACTTAGAGACGAGAGTAGTAGATCTGCGAGTAAGATATCTGATAATCTAGACGGTAGGCCTATATCTATAAATTTATTACCACAACGATCTTAACTTTTTGTTCCCTTTCGATTGCAGAGCTATCGGACCAAAGTAGTGAAAAACATGGGGACCTGGGGGTGTTTCATAAAGCTGTTCGTAAGTTACGCACGGCTTTACGCACGACTGGTGATCAGTTCTTTTGCTAAATGATTGAGAATCTGATTAGTATAGCACCCAAGAACATGTTCCAGTCGTTCGTAAAGTCATTCGTAACTTTACGAACAGCTTTATGAAACACCCCCCAGGACTAGATCATCCAATATTGTGATAGACCCTCCTGGGCTATAGACTTCATCATCCATTCACACTGCAGGAAGCCCAGGTTGAATTGGAAAGGTAAATTTGTTTTTCGAAAATGTAGATCCCTAAGCATGGATTTGTAAAAAAAATCAATTTGGCCATAGTTTAAACGTAGTAGACTCTAGTACTAGTAGATCTAGCTCTGTAAGTTATAAAATTAGATAGCATATTTATTATTTTAGACTAGATGTGTATCTGTTTACTGTAGACCCCTAGTCTGTACAATCAAAATTAAAATGCTGAAGTCCAGTAAATTATTTTCATTAAACCTGCTTGTACTAATTTAGCCATTTTAAAGTTTACTAGAGGTCTTGGTCTAGGGTCAAATTTGGAATGGAAAATAAAAATATTTACTTCTTTTGAAAGATTTGAACCTAGATTTACATTTCTACCATTAAGAAATAATTAAAAAAAAATTGTAACATAAAAGTAGAGATGTACCCATTTTTTCCTTCTTTAAATTCAGCCTACAGTCTACAAGAAGTTTAATTTTTCTTTCCTTTCTTTTTGTTTTTATTTATGCAGGTTGTCCAAGGAAGCGCATCAGTTACAAGGCTTGATGAGTGTCTAGTAATGGATGATGGCGAGTGTTAACTAAGATCACTACATAACGACGGATAGTCCATTCACAATGAGGAAATATAAATGTGCAAACCAACATCTACTGCTGAGCACGGACATCAGATTATAAGGTATATACAGAGCTTTGTATATATGGGAACTCGGTACTCCTGTCCAGGCAGGAGTAAAGTGGCATCAAAGAAGTAGAAGATGATAAAATATCACAGTTGAACAGTCATAAGACATTTTGGTGATACAAAAGGGCTTGGTATGAAGACTTGGTACTATCAAGGCCTGCATGGGCAGGTGCACAGCACAGAGGGAGACGTCCGAAGACTTAAAAGAACGAAACCAGAGAATATAATTGCTCAACTATACTATGAGAAGAAGTCATTGAAAATCCAGTAGCGTGTGAATTAGAAGTCTCTCTAAACATCTATTGGAGGGATTATTCTAAGACCCTTAATGACTACCTAATACAAAGGACATGTTACAGTAAGCTGGTAGGTTGTATTCAGCTAGATCAAACCAAAAGGGGTTATTATTCTGAGGTGTGTTTAGACCAATTAATCCCAGGGAGGGATTATTAGAGGAATGATTTGTTTGTAATCTAGTCATTTCTATACCAAAGCTTGGCTATTGGAAGTCTCTCATGTAAATTTCCAAATGATATTACAGAACTGCATTTTATGTATATTTGACTCTTACAGAGTTATTAAGGATCAAATTATTCTTTGTCTTTATTATTATTTCAAGGTTTAAATCATTTTTTAAAGAGAGGTTTATTGCTTATTTACATAATTCATATATTTTTGAGCTGGATATGGAATGTCAACATATTTGTATAAAAGAGCCAACATACTTTTTTTTAGGGGAAACAAACAGATTTGTAAATTTGGGTGTGTGTCCAAGTAGACCAATAAATCTGCCCTTTTTTTTGGGGGGGGGAGGGGGTTGTATCGAGGCTATTTAATAG
This sequence comes from Heliocidaris erythrogramma, assembly GCA_025617745.1. NCBI lineage: Eukaryota > Metazoa > Echinodermata > Echinoidea > Camarodonta > Echinometridae > Heliocidaris > Heliocidaris erythrogramma. Next base: position 52,487,998 of record CM046862.1, read on the forward strand.
CCCTTATTGCAATCACTTGTCATTTCACTCTTAGACCCATTATATATGCACCCCTAAATTTGTAATTTTTAAATAAAAGCTGATTTCCCTTTTGTAGGTCTACATGTCCATGACCATGTATATGTAATAAAAAAATTGTAGTTGGTATGATTTGCCCATTTAAAACATGAATATGAAAAGGTGACTAAGCATAATTCTAAATTTTTTTCACACTTCCACAAATGCTTAATATGTAGACAGTCAATTATCATGTCACCTCAGGATATTGCAGTTTAAAATTCTAAATATAACCAATAAATGTTTTAAGTCAAATAATTCTCCTTTTAATTCCAATGTAATTTAGAAAAAGATTTTGAAATATGATTTTGTTTAATCAGCTTTAATGCAACTTGTGTTTATAATTGTAAGCATGAGCATAAGTCGTGCATTCAGATCTAATCATGATATTTTATTTGGTCTTCAGTGATTGAAGTGATTATCCCTTTCATCATGCATTTCCTTGAAGCTATCCTGAGATAGGTATGATTCTAGAATGTGTAATTCGTTCCTTCTTTATGATCTGTGCAATCATTGTCCACGGGGGCATCATGCATGTTTCTAGGCAGACAAATCAGGGGCTCGGGAGTTTCAGCCCACCCCGAAATTTTCAAAAGTACCAATATTTGGACAAACATCACCTCATATCATTTTGGGCAGTAAGGTGGTTTTTTCGTACTTTTATGTCTTGTATATTCTGATGATCATTTGAAGGGATGTACATGGATACACATTACAATCCACCTATATATATCGGATGTCACTGGATAGATTTAAACTTGTTTGCTTACAAAATGAAATAAAATCGAAATTGGTATACCGTCCCCCTCACCTGCCCCATGATTTGTTGTTCATGCATGTCATGAACCATATGTTATAATGTTTCAGTTTCAGTTTAGTTTATTTCCACACAAATCAATCTGGAATAATAGAAATCAGTTACATATTTTAAGAACAGATCTGTCACACTAATGAAAGAATTTGAAAATATTTTTTTTTTTTTTTTTTTTTTTTTGGGGGGGGGGGGGGGGGTGGTTACATGCACCAGCAGCCAGTACATGGTGGTACATATGGGGTCCTGGGGCGCACATTTTTTCTTTGTACTTCAGTTTTACTTGAAATATGATATGCCAGATCTGCAAGGCACAAGGAAAGTGTTCAGTGAGGGGAAATTCAATATCGAAGGCGGGCTTCCTCTTCTTCTTCTTCCTCTTCTTCTTTTTTCTTCTTCATCCTCTTCTTGTTCTTGTTCTTCCTCCTCCTCCTCTTCTTCCTCTTTTTTTTTTCTTTTTCTTCATCTTTTTCTTCTTCTTCATCTTCCATTTCCTTTTCCTCACCTTTCTTGGGGTTCTTTTTTCTTCTTCATCAACTTCTTCCCTTTTTCCTCTTCCTCTTCCTCTTCCTCTTCCTCTTTTTTTTCTTCATTTTCTCTTTTTTCTTCTTCCTCTTTTTTTGTCTTCTTTATCTTCTTTTTCTTCTTCTTTTTCTTCTTGTTCTTCTTCATCATCTTCTGCTAATTTTGGCTGCACAAGTACAGTAGTTGAAGCTTAAGTACAGTTCAATTTTATGTTAGTTATAAAAGCTCATGAATATTCAAATTTATAATTTCAATAACTTTACGCGCTGTGCGCGGGCTAAAATCTGATTTTCGCTGGTACACTGAAAAATATTTGGCTCAATAGGCTAATACATGAAAAGTGGGAGCAGTGTGCACTTTTGACCCGCCGGAAATGCCCCCATGGAAAGCCGGATGCAGAACGCGGGATTAGGGGCGGAGCTTGATGCTATGATCAACAAGGCGGCCAATCAGCGACCTTCTTATATCCCGTACTTGACAGAAAGCATTACGTCCACGAAATGAATTTGGTGTACCACCAAATCCATTTCGTTACAACGAAATGTATTCCGTACGGTACGAAATAAATTTCGTGTACGGAATTGCGTTAGTTACCACACAAAATGGATGTCGTTCAACGAAAGCCATTTCGTATGGTACGAAATGTATTTCGTGTACGGAATTGCGTTAGGTACCACATAAAATGGATTTCGTTCAACGAAAGCCATTTCGTATGGTACGAAATGTATTTCGTATACGGAATTGATTTCGTGACCACGAAATGGATTTCGTCGCGACGGAATCCATTTCGTATGGTACGAAATTCATTTCGTACCACAGAAAGTGTATTTCGTCACTACGAAATCCATTTCGTTTAGGTCGAATTGTGCATTTTGTACAAAACAAAGTGGATTTCGTACGAAAATGGTGTAAACATGGACGGAATTACAAGCGAACACTCAGCGCCCCATAACTGGGTGTCGTACCATTTTCGTTATTATAATTATCCATTGTTAGTGGGGGATGATCTATTCATCACCCCCCCCCCCCCCCAATCCCGACAATAGAAAGTGTGTTCGTATCTACGCCACTGACTGTAAGAAATACTCTTTCAGTTGTTTAAAAATAGCTTACTTGGTATCTACATGAACTATACGTGACATTTAATTCAGACAAAATAACATATTATTGTGTATTTCTTACAATTAGAAAATGGGCCTACATTTCTTTGTTGAGTGAAAGTAAACCTTTCATGGGAAATTGGCATCGATTGCTTCATAATTATGCCAATTTTCCATGAAAGGTCTACGTTCATTTAACCAGGAAATAGTATGTTCATGTTCTGACTGTAACCACGGGCGTAGACATGCATAATTATCCATTGTTAGTGGGGGGGGGGGGGAGTGTATTCATCATCCCCCACCACCACTGACAATAGAAAGTGTGTTCGTATCTACGCCACTGACTGTAAGAAATACACTTTCAGTTGTTCAAACATAATTAATTGGTATTTACATGAACTATACGGCACATTTAAATCAGAAAAAAATAATATTAAATATTATTGTGTATTTCTTACAATTAGAAAATGGGCCTACATTTCCTGGTTGAGTGAAAGTAGACGTTGGCATAGATTGCCTAATAAATATGCCAATTTTCCATTCATTCAAGCAGGAAATTGTAGGTCCATGTTCTATTTCTTAGAAATACACTTTCACTTGTTCAAGCATAATTAAGTTGGTATTTTCATGTGTATTTGGCTTAAAGTTACAAAGTGGTAAATGGTTCCTGGTTGAATGAAAGTAGACCTTTCATGGAAAATTGGTTTGGATTGCTTAATAATTATGCTAGTTTTCCATTTAAGCCACTAAAATTTGTCTTGAATTGGTAAAGCTTATTATTATTGTATCATTAGGTAATAACGTATGTTTGGGTAATGGGTTTTGTATTTTTTGTACCAGCCAGCCAGCCAGTACATTTTGTTTGGGTATATAAACATTTAACTTCGGGAGTAAATTAGCAATTATTTTCGTTATGGCTATCATTCGAGGTGTACTCATTTCTTTTTATGCGGCTATATTTTGCCTCGGCGTTCCTGGCAATCTGCTTGTCCTTGCAGGCTACGCCAGGAAGAAGCAAAAGACCGGCACCGATGTTTTCATCATGGGTCTGGCAGTGTTTGATTTTCTGTCGTCTGCAATCTCCCCCATCAAAGCCAAAGCATGGGAACCAAGCAATAACTATTGCAAATTTCAGGTCTTTGTCGGCGGCTGGTTTACACTGACACAGTTGGCACTGGCGCTCATCATTAGCATTGATCGGTACTTGGCCGTGTGTTGGCCCGTTCATCGCCGGCCGACAGTCCGCCTAGCAACCACTGCGATCATTTTCTGCAGTATCGCTACATTTGTGCTGTACTCGCCTTCTTTGAAAATGGCGCACTATGATGACTTCATCAAAGATTGCATGTATAGGCAAGATATCAAATGGTTACTGGACTACGATAAGTACGTGACGCAGGCGTATCTTATTGGTATGGTCTCTCTTACATCTTTGTTTTACATCCGGGTCATCTACGCTCTGCGTCGTCAGTCCAAAGTTCGTGCCACGCTTACCGTTCACCCAGCTGCCATGACAGAATGTCAACGCAGTAAGACGACTGGAACTAACATATGTACCAGCGAAGGACCAGATGCAATAACCATGTCTGCCTTAAAAAGCCAAACCCAGGTACTAGTATGTCCACGTGCTAAACAGGTGCATGACGGAGAGTCGATGATTAACGAACGGGTGGATCACCAACAAAGTGATCATAACGCAATTGATGCCGTAGGCAACAAAGACCCGTCGAACTTGGCTAACCATTCAGAAGTCGGGAAGTATCAAACACTCACAGGCCACACCTCCCATCAGAAAACAGATTTATCTGTCGAAAACCCAACCGACAAACACCATGCGTTGGCCGCGAAAAACGCAAAGACTATTTGTGTACTTGCAAACGCCGTCGATGGGTCCCAGAATAACACTGGGCCTAATCGCAATGCCAACACCGTCGTCCGACTCTCTGAAAGCAGACTGACCCTGATACTCGGTATCTTGACTGCCACCTATTTCATCACTCTGATCCCAGCAATTGTTGGCCGATACATCCCGATAGAGACCCGTCGGGTCTTCATGAACGGGTCAGATGTTCATCACACAGTGTATGCCATGTTTTTCCGCATTTTCGGAATAAACTATGTGATAAACATTTTTGTATATTGGCCGCTAAACAAGCGTTTTCGGCAAGATTGTCAAGAAATCTTTGCCCAAATCAAATTGGCCGTCTGGAAATAAAAAAATTAAATAAATATTTACGTGTTGTGAGTTTGTGACCTAAAAAAGTGGGCACAATTTTAAAAAAGGGCTGACAAGCAAAAGAGAAAGATTTGAAGGTTTTTTAAAGATGTTAATTTACTGCCCCAAACGAAAAAGCTCGGACAGGATAAAATGAGAATAATCCGTTCAGGTGATTATTCGGGCTGAAGAATTGGAAGGAAAAAGCGAATTAGGAGAATTCTGTATGTAGTTTTCTCTAAGCGCCATGAGCACCGAAAGGTGGACCTGTGCGCTATACAAGTAGGCACTATTATTATTATTATTATTAATACAAATTAAGGACTATATTTTTTGTGTTTTTAAGGTGTACCCCATTTTGTTGTGCCCCCTCCCCTTCACTCATACATCCGCCACCATCATTTGCTACGGCATGTATATCATCTTTAGCGTAAGGCTTGGGTAGCCATTGACTTTTAAATTAGGTATGTGGTGACGTGTAAAGCTAGATTGGATGTTTGATCCATGTATTATTTGTAAATAGCCACTCTATATTTCCCTAAATGCAGCACAATGGCATTTTCTTAATTAAATAGCATACATGTATCATGTGTATATATTTATCAAAAGCAAGTCACGTATTCAGGGTATTAAATGCCTAAAAGCAATCTAAGGAGTCAATTGTCGATTTCCTTTTTTCGAAATCAGACTATTAATTACGTCATTCAGTGTAGTGACATTTATCATAGTATTAGGTGTTAAAAAACATTTGACACTTTTGATCGTTAATTACTCAGAAGTTTTAAATCATATCAGACTGATGTGATGTGAAATTTATTTGTAATAAGTTCTGTAAAATTTCCTTAATTAATATTTTGAAATAATGCTCTAAATATTTAGATTTTCACCTTTTGAAAAAATCAATGCCACAAAATATGTGTGGATCAGTGATTAATTTAGAACATGACAACTGCACTTGTTCATTGCAGCTGAAATTCCAGAGCACCTCTTTAACACATAGTCATGAATAATTAATGACACTGCATAGCAAAAGGTATAGGTGCTATGCACAATGACATTGTTGTGTTCTGAATTTAATTAATGATGCACACAGATTTGGTAGCCTTGATTTTTTTTTAATTGAAACTTTAATTAAATATTTCGAGAAATATTGTAAGAATATTGCACACTAAGTAATTAGTACTAATTTGACACCTCCGGGCAGTAGAATTGGTATGAACATTTATGATGAGCTATAACACACTACTGAACATTAAACTAGTATCATAATAATTGTGCTTTGTTCTGCAAGCTTTATCAAATTTGTCTATTGTGCGATCTGATGTGCCTGTTATAACGGTTACAGCCCTATATCTAGAAGGTTCGATAGTTAGCGGGTCCGATAGACCGACACCCAATAGATAGAAGGTTCGATAGACCAAATGTACGAGAGGGTCCAATAGACAGATGGTTCTATAGACCGAATCGGCGGAGGGTCCGATAGTCCGAAGATTCTATAGATCAAATGTTCAACGGGGTCCGATAGTCAGAAGGTCCGATAGACAGAAGGTTCTATAGACCGAATCGGCAAAAGGGTCCGATAGTCCGAAGGTTCAGTAGGGGTCCGATAGTTAGAAGGGCCGATAGACCGACAATAACTTAAAAATGGTAAAATAAGTGGATACAATAAGTTTTTAATAGTTTATCTCATAAAAGGAAAAGGGTAATGCCTTATCTTCTTCTATGTGTATTGTAATAACCCAATGCACTAGGTCTGTAGGCCCAGCCTCCCCTCCAAAAAGAAAAAAAAAATGGGAACTCAGTTTAAAGTTTTGTTTTATACATTTTCAACATGTTAAAAGTATTTTTATCAGAGCATCATCATCATCACCGTGGGGCGGGGGTGGTCCACCCATGCAGCTCAGCCCCCCCCCCCCCCGGTTAATTTTGCCACTAAACCGATGTATTGGCAATGGGGAACGCTGACCATTTTTTAAACATGGAAATCTAATTATATGGGCACACTAAAACCCCAAGGCCCATCATGCCCGAAGCATTTTTTTTCTAGTGGAGCAAGCTGAAGAAAGGGCGTCCCCTTCTAACACAAGTGTTATATTTTAAACAATGAAATCTTATGGGGTGCACACTTTATAGTTGAATTTTCATTCAAAGTAACAAAAGATAAGATTCTGACAACAAAAGATTCTGACCGATAAAAATTAATTTCAATTAGGCCCTACCACCTTCTCGGGAGGGGGGCGTTTCCATTTTTTTTTTAGGGTTGTCAGGTGATATTTTCCTACCAGTAATGATCTTAGCTTTTATACTTTTTTATTGTTCAACGACTACACCCATACGACTACCTTGTGGCAAATTTTAGTCTGTGGACTCTGTCGGGTAAATTATACCATTTGGGGGGGGGGGGGGGCGGGGGGGGGGGGGGGGGATTCGAGAATAGTTGGATACCTCACTGCCGAATATTATGATATTCTGGTGCTGCAGGACGTAAGAGGTGCCTAGTTTCTTGATTGTATGAGCGAGCAAAGCGAGCGAACGAGAGAGAGAAAAAAAATGAAGAATTTTGTATCCTGAGAATAGGTTCTAGCGTATTGGTATTCCTTCTCATAATATGCGTAACATGTTATCGGCATCTTCTTTTCTCATACTGGGAAGAGACTATTGGTCACAGGCCATTATTTCTGAAAATTCATCTCTTTAGCCCCTTTAGCCAACTTGTCGAGCTCGATTCCTTTCAGTTATGTTGCTAACATTCTTTGAGTAGCAAAACAGCATAACATTAGCTAGAGATTCAAGATGCAAACCAAATAACTTCCATAAGAATATGACTTATTAATATAATTGGCATTGGTTTATATACATAAATATGGCGATTATATTCATAACTAATATCAATAATGAAAATATAATGGGCATTGGTAAATAACCCTAATAATGCTAGTGAGCGAAGTTTTTGAATTTGTGTTTTCTTCTCTTTCCTTTCTGATTTCTTCTTTTATTTTTCTCTTCTTTTCCTTTCTTTTCTTTTCTTCTTTCCTTTTCAACCTCTTCCTTTTTTGCTTTTTCTTTGGTTGGAACGCCCCCACTTATTTTAACCACTTTTTTTTACCCACATATCATTTTATCCACTATTTTACCCTTTTATGTATTTATTGTCGGTCTATCGGACCTTCTAACTATCGGACCCTTTTGCCGATTCGGTCTATAGAACCTTCTATCTATCGGACCTTCTGACTATCGGACCCGTTGGTCATTCGATCTATAGAACCTTCGGACTATTGGACCCTCCTGCCGATTCGGTCTATAGAACCTTCTGTCTACTGGATCCTCTCGTACATTCGGTCTATCGAACCTTCTATCTATTGGGTGTCGGTCTATCGGACCCGCTAACTATCGGAGCTTCTAGCTATAGGGATGACCCCGTTATAACAGCTTTTCGATGAATCCTGCGAAGGCTTTTTAATTAATCCTATTTCTTCTTATATCTAACAGCTAAGCATTGTCAACCTTTTGATTACGTGTTTATGGGACGTCAAACGGTTCACAAAAGTAAAAATGTAAAATTTTCACATTTATAATGGCTATAAAACAATGAGTTCCTTCCACCAAGTACACATACTATATAAATCAAGATGAAAATGGATTACCGAATATTTAATTGTCTTAAAGTGTTATGCATAATGCATTCTCTACAGAGTAGTCTTTAATTTCTGTAAATATTGATCAACCAAAGTTTAGCTCCTTTTAGTTCCTTCCACCAAGTACACATACTATATAAATCAAGATGAAAATGGATTACCGAATATTTAATTGTCTTAAAGTGTTATGCATAATGCATTCTCTACAGAGTAGTCTTTAATTTCTGTAAATATTGATCATTTAATTTAATATCCATATTGAAATCAACAAACAACTTGAATAAACCTAAAGCTTAAAACATTAAAAATTTGTTTCCTTTTGAGACAAAAATCAGGCTACAAATAGCATTAATAGTACGGAATAAAAATTATAGCAAGAATTGTAAGTATAAGAAAAAAGTTATTGTCAATCTCATCCGATTAGATAATAAAGGCAAATGAAATGGTTGCATTGTTTAGGGGATTACATACCATTACGCCAGGAAATATTTATGGAAAATCTAAGTGTATGTCAAGCCGAAATATATCGATATAAAAGTATGTATAGTGTATTTTCAGTCATTTTCAAGCTATTGTATACAATTAAACGCACGATTTTGCACAAACGAATCTGAGAGCCTAATCGTTATTGTATGGAAATAAATCGCCTTTATAATCCTCTTCATTGCTTTGAATTCACGCTAGAGGCAGTTCATAGTTTTATTTGAAATCTGACCAGTTTCTCTGGCTGAAAGTCAACTTCAATGTGCGGAAACGTGTTGAATCTTAATAATGCTTCATTTACTCTCTTATTACAAAACTTTGCATAGTCGCCTAAAGTTATAGAATTAGATTTCATTTGTACTTTGTGATAATTCATAGAAAAATAAACGTCTGAGCAGTAAGCAACTTTTGAAGACGTATTTCTTTTAAAGGGTAATGTTTAACAATATTAAACAAATGATATATTGCACAGATTGTTGAATCTTTATTCAAATTTTGATTACAAAACCACATACCCTTCCCCAAATTGACTTTTAAAAGATGGATGACATTACTACAAAGGAATTTCTTAGCCAAAAAAGGGGGGGGGGGAACTAGTTGCGAAAAGTAAGGAATAGTAATCAAAAGCCGTTTATTATCAAAACCAACACTTTGCAATCTGCTGCATTGCTGAGAATTTCCGCTCGATTAGCATTATTTCTCCTTTACAATTTTACAAAATTTGTCTTTGTGATGTTTTGCGCCTAATTATCTTTGATAGTGTTCTAACGATTATTTAATGTAATTGACTGTTTTGCTTGTGGTAAAAACCGCGTTTTTATTAGCGATCTTTATCTTATAACAACATTATATGGGGTTCGTGCAATAAATATCTCTTGGATCGATTAGCACGAATTATGGCATTCTCGTGGAATAAGCCACTAATGGCTTATTCCCCCGGACACTATTTCCCTGGAAAACATGTCCTACTTACATGCTTCGATGCGTCTCTCATGCTACAGTCACACGGCCATGTTACGGACCTGCGGATGCCTGCGTATATTTGGATAATGAAAATGCGTAATTTTTACCCCAAATAACGCAAATTTGAGCAAAAGTTACCTATATTCTGCGGACGATACGGATTAGTTACGGATGTTACGTATGAATTACGGATGTTACGGGTAAAACCTGTTGATGAGCCCATCCGCTGCCAACCCGCTGACACATGTCACGGACGACTTACGGATGACTTACGGACGATACGTATGAGTTACGTAGTTTATGTATGGATAACGTATATTTTGCGGATGCTTACGTATATTTCATCCGCAGCAGAATTTTGAGATTTTCAAAATTCACGCTGCGGATCTGCGTATGTCTGCGGATCCTGCGGATTAGGTTACGGATGGATACGGACGTTTTACGCAAAAATACGCAAAGATACGGATCAATACGCATGATACGGAACAATACGCAAATTCTACCTAAATTCTGCGCAAAAGACCTTGCGCGGGAAATTTAAAATAATTTTGAGATTTTCAAAACTTTTTCGCGGAAGACCTCGATTCCTGCGCACTCCCACGGATTTTTACGGATGCACTTACGGATGATACGCATGATACGGATTGCTGCGGATTTCTACGGATTTTTACGGATGCACATCCGCAGACATGCGTATCGCGCGTATCTGTCCGTCTGACCATAGCATTATTGATCGGATAGTTGGCTAACTTCAGCTCGCTGTGTACGTTCATTCATGAAACGGTACTTGCTATTTTGTAGCTATGCTCAGCTTGCCTGCTCATTGCGTGTACATAAACTAGGCCGCGCCCATTACGTGCATTGTCACAAGCCAATTGGCGGAAAGTCACTCACATGCACAAAAGTCTCTTAAATTCTCGTTTATTCCGTCATGCGCACAGCTTAACACTTAGATCGTTTGTGTATTCTATATATTTAAATACTGCAATATGCATGTGTATTATAGTAATTGGGCACACTATATTTGGTCGTGAAATAAGCCACTATTGTGTATGAAGAAATGAAGAAATGAAGGTAATTAACGTGTTTTTTCCATCTACCCCTCATTTCCCTTCTCTTCAAGACCACTCTGCCACTTTCAGACAGTTACCTTTTCTAGAATACCATATATTAAACAGGTCATATAATCTAATTAGAACTATATCTAAAATTGATACAAAATGAGTGTTGACAACTTAATAAATCACTCTATACTTGGTCGTGAAATAAGCCACTTTTGTGTATAAACGTATTGAACTCTTTACACAGACTTGTACACAGTAGTGGCTTATTTCACGACCAACTATAGACAGTGAGCTGACTGATTTAAATCTAGTGGACACACTATAATGGTCGTGAAATAAGCCACTTTTGTGTATAAACGTATGGAGCCCTTACCATAGACTTGTACACAGCAGTGGCTTATTTCACGACCAAGTATAGACAGTGAGCTGACTGATTTAAATCTAGTGGACACACTATATTTGTGTCTATATAACTGTCTGAAAGTGGCAGAGTGGTCTTGAAGAGAAGGTAAATGAGGGGTAGGTGGAATAAACACGTTAATTACCTTCATTTCTGCCAAGAAAATGGTGGACAGTTCACACAGTCCACACCTATTTACAGTTACAAGTCTTCATTTATCCGAAGAAGTGGTGGCTTATATCACGATTAGAGAGTATCAATTACTTGCTGTCATTGTCGGGACATGACGAAATGAAGCACTATCCCTGCCCCGACCCCAAGCACGCCTGAAGTTTATATTGCATGCGGAATACGTGTACAGTAGTACAGTGCCTGCAGTGCAGAAGATTAGGAGGGAAGCTAAAATAACGATCAATCTGCCATCTCATTGGCGGGTGACGGGGCATGCGCAAACCTTCATCAATGTACATGCGTTTTATTGGGCACGTGCCAAACTGGAAGCTTTTAATAAATCTGTCATTCATAGTATACTTCACTTCTTTGCAAGCCGTGGATGTTAGTTACAAAGTGAAATTAACCAGGCGCGTAACTAGGGGGGGGGGGCGATGGGGGTGGTCGCCCCCCCCCCCCCAAAAAAAAAAAAAAAAAAAAAAAAAAAAAACGCCAACAAAAAAAGCGAGAGCGATAAAGCGGGGGGAAGTGAGAGAAAAAAAGCCAAAAAGGTTGCTACGAGCTGTTGTCTTTATATCCAAACTCCCCTCCCTGCGCGCCAACCGCTGTTAAATACAGTGCTGTATTGCGTCCAAGTAATAGGGCGGTTTATATGCACAGACATTTAATTTTGCACACGGCCCGCAACCTCGGGCAAAGGAACTGTCGACGTCGACTGCTGGGGGCTGCTCTATTAGTCCCATCTATAGAAGTACGTGCAGAGTACCGATAGAGTGCGTCGCATCAAAGCTTATCTCATCAGTATTTGAAAGAAATCAATTCTACATCACATCGCACACCGTAGATCTAAATCAAGGTTTAATTTCACACGAGAGAGTACGCCAAAAGAGGATTTTTCTGCACAGTTTCCGCAAAATGGGAGGAAAACATTGCTGTTACTAGTGTTATGGAACGTGCAACAGCGGTTCACGATATTTTGGGAAAAGGCCCGAAATGCTGGCGGTGTTTTTCATCCCTTTCCCGAAACCAAAGACATATTTGGACAAATGTACAACCTGGATATAAAAATGTGTGGTCGAAAGGACTTTGGAATAGACCGAATCACCAAGGATACCTACATCTGTTCCAAGCATTTTGTGGGAGTAAACGGCCCGACAATCGAACGTCCCCTCCCCATTCCAGCTGCAGTCACCGAGCTTGAGCGCGCGACAAATTGCCACAAAACCTCTGCGGTCTCCGCCCCGAAAGCGGTTGTTGGAAACTCCGCCTCTAGCTCTGCCTCCAAGTCCAAAGAGCCATCAGGCAGTTCAAGTAGAAGAAATTCAAGACATGCAAGATGTTCCCCCGAATGTTTTCCTTGATGTTCCCCTGGATATGTTCCTGTCTACAATTTTGTGGATCGTAGTAATAAATATGTATAAATCTACCCCCCTGACAGAAGGAAACATGAGTTATTGTTCCTATTGCCCCATACTCCCTTCTGTCAAGTGGGGGGGGGGGGGCAGTATATGAATTACAGGATCCATGCTTTATAACTTTTCATAACTCTTTATTTTTACTGAAATTAGTTTGTATTTAAAAGTTTGAGGCAATAGATGAGTACAAAGTGTGAGTGAGGGGGGAGGGTGTCTATCGCATATAGCCCTACAAGTAGTTATTCATCATACTTTATTTGTATCCTTTCTTATTACAGACATTAGTGGGACAATGTGGGAAACTGTCTTTCCATCAATACATGTAACTTTGTTACACATATTTTGAAGCTACATACCGGTAATACGGTATAGGCCTAGCATTTCTTATTGAGAGATGAAAAGTGTGATTACATGACATTATCACAGACATCCTCAAATGATATATAACCTTTCAGTTTTTCCCGTCATACTCATAGTCTGTTCTGTTAATAATCTAATACAGTAGTTGAAAATATGGAATAATCCAAACTCAGGAATGTCTGAGAAGTCTCTCGAATATCCTGTCAGTTTCGTTGGGTCCGGGCATCCGGCTCGCGAGAGTTTCTCCCGCAACGTACCGGCGGTATCTACCTGGGTGAGATCACAGAACTCCTAAAGACGTAGAAGGCTCATACCCATTCACAACGCACAGATCGCGGTATCGCCGTAATACCCGGTGTAGGATTCGCTCGAGTGCACACGCCGCCATATTGCTTAGTCCTCGATCTTTTCAACTAACCCACCAGACCGTGTGCTTCTCTAAATGCCTATTTATATTATATCGGATCTTCTTTATCGAAATAAAGGGGCTTGTGCCTTCATCACTTGAAATTTTGAAGTTGAGTTTCCACTGAAGTTCAGCTGCTCTTTCATACATAAGTAACGTCAACTAATATCATGTACATTGGGGGGGGGGGGGGGGGGGTCTCTTTCGGACACAAAGGTTAAAATTGTATTCTCTCAAATTCAAGATAATATCAAACAGTTGTTTTTTCTATCACTATTATCATTTTAGTTCCCTTTCAAGAAAGCAGCCCCAGTTCGGTTGTTCACCTTCATCCTTCTTGATACCCCCTCGGAAAAAGCAACAAAAAATATACTTGCTTTTTGGTATCATGTACATGACTTGTAAAACGTTATATATACTTTTTGTACAGTTTCATCTGATATAAAAAGGCCATCAACTTTGGGTTTTTTTCGCACTGTTTTATTTCTGCATTTTTCATAAGTACAAAGTAAAGTAGGCCTATATTCAGAATCATAATAGCATAATATACATGATCTACGTAATAAACCTAATATAATTACTTTTTGCCAAACAGATAACAATCTACTTGATCGTTTAACAAAATAAGATATAAATATAATAACAATAATAGTGGGGCGATTCTATGCTAAGGAGAGTGAAATGATGCAGGAGACTGACATCGTAAGCATAAGCTTGAGATGATGACGGCCTCGGGAAAGGAAATGAAAGAAGAAAAATAAAAGAAAGAGAAGAGAAAGAAGGATGAATATGAATTGAAGGGTAATGTGCAGGTGGCCGTGCAATATGTGAAATGAGTGATTGTACAAAGCCTCTACTTAATTTGAAATTTAATTTGATGCCTCAATAAATGGTTAATTTTTCTCTAACAATATTAAATAGTAACTTTAATTACTGTATTGATTAAGAAGGTGTTTTTTGTAATGGCTTTAAAAGAAAAAAGTGAAGTCCGTAACTTAAGCGAATCAGGTAAGGAGTTCCATATGTCGGGGCCGTGATGCCTAATTGATTTTTTGAATTAAGGATGTGTTCAACATACTCTGCCATGTTTCTTTTTATCTTTGATGATAATCCTTATATAAGTCAGGACTTTATCGATGAACTTTTTAAAATTGTGGATTAATCAGATTGGCAGGGAACGGGGAGGGGGGAGGGGGTAAGTCTGTAGCCCTCCTCCCACTTTCTGAGTAGACGCATTGCTTAGCCGCCGCTTGAATCAATTTTTATTCAACTTTTTTTTTTAACTTTGAAGAAACGTTTGTATTTTTACAAGCCAGGCTCAAGATTCTCCTTTCATTGTATTTCTTTTTTTTATTATACATGCCCCTTCACTATATGAGTGTCAAGATAAAATCCATCCATGGAATATCATTTGACAATGTTTGTAATTTCTATAATTTAGTAACCTACATGGGGAAAAAAATCATTAATATCCATGACTATGCTGTTTGTTTTACATGTATAATAATCAAAGATAGATGTATCTGCAACTGTGCAAATAACTTTGGCATAAAACTGGACATTGGCACATGCAGCACAGGCATCAAAAGGCATCAAAAGCATAATCATCATAGCATTGGCGGATCCGGGGGGGGGAGCACTTCCGACCCGTTCCCCCCACCCTTTGGAAGAAAAGTATGCATTTTGACCATAGAGGATCCCTTTTGTGGATTGTGCCCCCCTTTTAGAATGAAACCCTTTTTTGTTGCTTGTCAGAGAATTATGGAGGGAAACTGGACCCCTATACCCCCCCCCCCCCCAACTGGGCGAATTTTTGAGGTCTGGCGATTTTATTTTTTTTTTTTGTCGAATTAGAATTGTAATGACTTTATTTTTGTCAAATTAGAATTTAATGATTAATGATTAAGTTGTAGTCCTCTCCGAAAGCTACCTTGTTTCCAATTTGGCTTGTGACACTTCGTTGGACTTTTTAATTTTAATGTTCTTATTTAGAATGACAACCTTCAACAAAACACAGATGTCTGGATCATAACAGTGATCTGTAAAGACAAAGAATTTTCTTGAGGGCTATATATTGCAACGTACTGAAATGAGCACACCTCATATCGAACTCTTACAAGCATGAAGTCTTGCATCAGGATATGAATACAATAACATAAATTCCACTTTCATTTGCCAGAACCATGAGAATCATTTCAGTGATCAAAGTTGTTTGAAATGGTAAGTAAATGTAGTGCAGTAAAATTATCAAAATGAGCAACAAGAGTGCATGATGACTGCATTTCTATAATAACAAATAAGCATGAAAATGCCAAAAGCAATATTTGATAACACTGGCAATAATATATTTCATGTATTTCGAGAGAAACTTTCCTCTCTTTTTGTAAGATTTCGTACAACCCTAGTGTTGATCAAACAATTTGTATTGAATGAATGCCGTTGACGCGACGAGCTTCATGAATCCGGAGCTGGAGAGCGAAGGACTAACCAACATGGCGGATATCACGTGATCAAGTACGAACAATGCCTACAATTTCGCACCCGCACGAGCTTTCTACGTCTTTAGGAGTTCTGTGGGTGAGATCGGGGTCCACGGAAGATCCACGTCACCGACAGCCGTCGCAAGTTTGACAAGTTTTTCCTTATTATACCCGCTCGCCAAGAAGTCTGTCAAATCTCTGACTGTCCAATCCTTCACTGACTTCCTTGACGATGAACTCGAAGTCGATGCCATTGTAAGAAATTATGAAATAGTCACTATCGTCGATAACGGCTAGGGAGAGACGCGCATTGACTTTGCATGGAGATCGGGCAAAATCCAAGATGGCGTAAACCACCCTATTGAAAAGCAGTCAGGGCATCGAACTAACTTTTCGAATGAAAAAGGTGCAACACGAGCCGTCATCTTTCTTTCATATCAGAACGTCAAAGCTCGCGCTGGAAGGAAGAAACTACCCCTTGATCCCTGTGCCCCCCCCCCCCCCCCCCAGTTGTTATTATAGTGCAGTATTGCACCCAAATAATTGAAAAGCAGAGCGTCGAACTAACTTTCCGCCTAAAAAAAGGTACTACGAGCCGTTATCTTTCTCTCGAATTTGCTCAAATGTCAAACCTTCCCTGCACCCATTGGGGAGCACGCTTCGCGTGCTCAACCGTACCACCTAAAATGAAATCCTGGCTCCGCGGCTGAAATTAACCGCAGTGGCATGCAGCGCTCGGTGGAAATCAACATTGACAATGTCACACCGAGGTAGGTGACTCTCTTTTTGTACAACGCATTCGATATGCACAGTTTCATTACCAAGATGAAAATGAATATGAGACGATCCTACAAAATATATACGCCATATTCATTTCGTCATATTGCACAGACATGTCGCACTACGGAATAAAACCATAATACATACTCCACAAGACATATTGGGGCCCATCTGGAATATTTACTAACTAGAGTTTTATTCACAGTATGTTGTAGATCCCATTCTTGTTCTGGATATTCAGCGACGTGAACTCGGTATTGTATTTAATGAATTCCGCCACATAAAAGATTAAACCAGTGCTGTCCAGTAACATTTGCACGTGCATGACGCAATAAAGCAAACAATTATTTGTCTTTTTTTTGGTTATTTTCTCTTTTTGTTTCTTTTTTTCATTTTGCATGGGACTCTTTTGCACCCTTTTCCAGTATCACATACAGCCTACATAATGACGAAATAAAACCAATTATCAATTAGAAATCATTGCAAACAAGTTATATTAAGTTTCATAATAATGCCTCTTCCGATTCTGTTTTCATGTGAGGAAGACTCACAAAAATAAATGGAGAGATCGAGCTGCACATGACTACCCCTCGGCTCTCCCTCCCCCATCTGGTTTTATTCAGTGTATGCCGTTACTATATATGCCGAATTCAACAACATCAGGGCCGTTTCATAAGCCTCTGCCATTCTTGTAACTATGGTAACATTTCTCAACAGGCATGGTTTTCATGGAAGTAAACATCGCAAAAATTCATTTATACGTCACAATGCATTATCACCTGTCAATCATAATACTTTTCCTCCGTAATCCACCGCTGTGGGATGCGCTACAATCGTTATGTTGTCAATTCAATCTATTGGTGTAAATAACGTTCAGTATTCAATTAACATTCCAATCTTCGAAACGGGTCTACAATCTTAGTGCTTTCACTTACCTCAAACTGTCATGGCATGTGCCATGCGTGAATCCTGCTCAGCAAAGCATGTAGTAGACTGTTGCAAACGTACAATGTTTATTTACAATGTTTAGGCCTAGCTAGCTAGTCTAGACGGTTGCGAACGTATATACACATGTTTATTTACAATGTTTAGGCCTCGTCTTAGGCCTAGACCTATTTGTTAGTAATGTGAACCTGACAATTATGGAAGTGGTATTGAATCTGGTTCACCGATGTATTTTCACTTCCTTGAGCTTGGCTGAGCATGTTCGAATTTGAGCTTATATTGAAGCTTGAAGGTGAAGACAAGGTACCACCAATGGCACTAGGAGTAGGACTAGTACCAGTACTAGCACTCGTAGTAGGAACAGGAACAGGACTAGTACTAGCACTAGTAGTATGAGTATGACTCGGAGTAGGAATCACTTGGCACAGTTGTGTTCTTTGTGTAGTCCGTTCCATCCGCTTTTCTGATGCCTGCATGGCTCAACATTAACAGCGTATCTAACTCACGTTGCGTGATGGTGGATAGGTCCGTGCGACTGAGTTTAGCGAAACTTTCAAGCTTTGAATTTCAAATTTCACTGCTCTTTTCGTACTGTTGGAATTCTTCCCATTCAGTAGATCGTCGAGTTCTTCCTCGATCGTCGCGCTAATGTCAACAAATCAACAAATCAACAAATCAACAAAATTACAGCTGTAGCGCTACCGCGGTCGGATCGTTGCAATTCAGTACCGAAAATGAAAGTTTAAGTTTAATTTTTGACGATAGAAGCGTGTAAAAAATGGCTGTATCTTACTATCTTCGAATCTTAGTTTTGCATTTCTCACGGAGGAAGAACTCGACGATCTACTGAATGGGAAGGATTCCAACAGTACGAAAAGAGCAGTGAGATTTGGATTGTCAAAGCTTGAATGTTTCGCTAAACTCGGTCGCACGGACCTATCCACCATCACGCAAGCGGCAAGGTGAGTAAGATACGCTGTTAATGTTGTGCCATTTCTATGCAGGCATATCAGAAAAGCGGATGGAACGGACTACACAAAGAACACAACTGTGCCAAGTGATTCCTACTCCGAGTCCTTTTCCTACTAGTGCTAGTACTAGTCCTGTTCCTACTAGTGCTAGTACACTAAGTTACTACTGCCCTAGTCCTACTCTTAGACTTAGTCTTAGTGCCATTGGTGGTACCTTGTCTTCATCTTCAGGCTTAAATATATGCTCAAATTCGAACATGCTCAGCCAAGCTCAAGTCAAGGAAGTGAAAATACATCGGTGAACCAGATTCAATACCACTTCCATTACACATTACTAACAAATAGGTCTAAGACGAGGCCTAAACATTGTAGGCCTAAATAAACATGTGCAGGCCTATATACGTTCGCAACGTTCTAGACTAGAGTAGGCTAGGCCTAAACATTGTAAATAAACATTGTACGTTTGCAACACTAGTCTACTACATCAGCAGGATTCACGCATGGGACATGCCATGACAGTTTGAGGTAGGCCCTAAGTGAAAGTACTAAGATTGTAGACCCGTTTTATAAAACTGTTAATACATGGTTGTGAGGTCGTGCATTAGTGTGATCCGGCAACACGCAGGTTTTTATCGTGGTGTCTAACACACTCGGCTACGCCTCGTGCGTTAGGTACACCGCGATAAAAACCTTTGTGTTGCCGGATCGCACTAACACACTCCCAACCCTGTATTAACAGTATATTAACACATCATGATTAACTAACTTCTGCGTTAACTCCTATAACCAAAGCGAAGAGAATTAATTTTTCAGTATTTTGTTAGGGATGTGTTACAATTATTGCGAACTATTTATGACTGTCTTGTGAAATCTTGTCCACCAGAAATAATTGTATCAATGAGAATTTGCGTGGTGAAATGCAGTCCCTACTTTCGGACTCTGTGTGAGCGAGTTTCGCATTGGAAACAAGACTTTGCTCACAATCCTTTGAAAATCACTGAAGCCGTAATTTCTTTGTAAAGGGCCCTTGATGTGGAATACATTACCCAATTACATCAAAGATGCCAAAACTCTAAATACCTTCAAACGCAGATTTAAAACAATGTTAATGCAGGAAATTTAAATCGCACAAGTATTTATTGCTGCTTTTGTTAATCAATTTAGGTTTTTTTCAAGGGCTGTTACATTTCTATTCGAAAATTTTTGGTATACTCTACAATCATGAATAATTAGTTCTAAGTACTATTTATTATTGTTTGGTGCCAATTTTAAGCTATACCATATCTTCATGACGATCCGTCCATCTTTCAAATGGATTTATGGGAGGTAAAGGCTTCATATTACTCTGTAGGTCTTACTATTTTCAGCTATGAAATTTGTATGTATTTCATGTTTGAAAATGTTGTTCCCTTGAATGAGGAAAATAAATTAAAGTTCAAGTTCAAGTTCATTTTCGAGGTCTAAAATTGCTCATGCAAGTCATTGTGTGGAGGTCTCTATCAATCAATCAAAGAAGTATTCAAGCATTACCAATAAAGTGAGGCTTTTTCACGCGTAGACGATTTGGCCGTTTTCATGAGTAATCTTTTAATCCCCATTATCCGTTAACCAATGAGAAATGAATCTCTCGTGAATAAATATGTACAAGTACGTCATTGGTTTCTATCTTATAAAAGCGAAGAATGATGCTCGCAAATCAATTCTCGGACTTATACTGTTTAACGTTACCGTACAACTGATCACCAACGTCCAATGTGCAGCTAAAGCAATCTCACAACTCAGAGACTGAAGATCAATTTCCAAGTATCTAAGTATGGCTATCATCCGAAGCATCCTCATATCTTTCTTCGTTATCATATTTATCATCGGAATACCTGGCAATATTCTCATTTTGGCGGGTTATTCAAAAAAGAACAAGAAAATTAGGACGGATGTTCTGATCATGGGTCTAGCCATAGTCGATTTATTGTCATCGGCAATATCTCTTCTCAAACTTAAACTCTGGGTAGCAAGCGACTTCTATTGCATTTTTCAATGGTTCTTAAGCATATGGTTTACAGGGTCGCAGCTGGCTTTGACGCTTGTTATTAGCATTGATCGGTACTTGGCAGTGTGTTTTCCCGTCCGCCACAGGCCAACAAATCGTCAAGCTACCATCATTGTCAGCTTTAGCTATCTGGGGTCGTTTCTATTGATGTCACCGGCTCTTGGGGCGATTCATTATGATGACTTCATTAAAGACTGCATGTATAGGGATGTCAAATGGTTCAATAATATTGACAGATACATCGGACAAGGGTATATAATGTCCTGTATCTCCGTTTCGACCTTGTTATACTTTCGGGTCATCTTCGCCCTGCGTCGCCAGTCAAAGGTTCGCGCGAAGCTTATCATCAAACCAGCTACCATGCCTCCAAGTATCGGAACGGCGGTTAGTCACCTTGATCAAAGCAAAGAACCGAAAACGATCGCATCATCTAGCATTTGCGACGAAGGAGGACCGATGGTTGGTACAAAGTCATTTACTGATGGGGGGGTTTGATCCGACCAAAGACCAAGATAGAGCATTTATTCGCACTGCTTTAGGTAGCATATCCTTCATGAGCCACGACGAAACTCTGACAGCAGCAGAGGGGTCAGTTCTCACAAATCACGGATCACCACACCCTGAATATACTAAGACCGTCTCTGAGAAACCTCCCGAGGCGGCAGATCCTGCTGATGGGCGTGGCCCAGCACCAGTTGTCATCGTAGCCTCATCACAAATCGGAGCAAAGGATGGTCAGAATACTAGCAACATCGGTCGACTTTCAGAAAAGAGGCTGACAGTAATGCTCGGCACTATCACCATTATTTATTTTCTCAGCCTGGTTCCTGCGTTATCTGGTCGATATATACCTATCGAGACACGACGAGCCTTCATGAACCGATCCAATGTGCATCACACCGTTTACGCCATCTTCTTTCGCCTCTTTGAAATCAACTCGGTGATCAACGTTTTCGTCTACTGGCAACTGAACAGGCGTTTTCGTGAGGATTGTAAAGAAATCTTTAACCTAATCAAGCACACCATCTTCAGGAAGTAGATATGGGCGATATCAGATTAGAAGTAAATTCCTCAACCATGTTTGAATTAACCCCTATCCCACTGTAAAATCATGTTCAAGAAAAATATTAGTTCTATACTTCTATTCAAATTGCATGAACAAAATATTGTGAATGAAGCTATAATCTAACTCTGTTGCATAACTCATGTACATATAACTCGCTACTCTTCATAGTTACTGAATTATGTATCAAAAAGAAAAAAAATGTATAAGGAATAGTGCATAGTACTTAAAATCTGTATTTGTCGTTATTCTACATCAGACTGTCTCGGCTTGTTTGTTTTGGGGTTTTTTTTTTTCAATTAAAATGGCAAATACCCTTCCGTTGGAAGAACATAAGGAAGACGAGATCTGTCAATGGCGTTATATTATTTCCCCCAACATAACTATACGGAAACCATTTTCATGTTCTTGTTTAAACACTCCATGGTTGTCTGCCACAGCTTATCTTTTCGCTTTTCATACCGTTCTTAAATTTCTTTATGTATTTTTGGCAATGTCTACTTTTTTTTTGGGGGGGGGGGGGGAGTTTTTGGTTTTTTTTTTTTTTACCGAAACTGGGGACTCTGGCATGAAAACAACAATTTCTCTAACACACTAACCAATGGAGCACAGTCACGATATTTGTTTACCTACTATTGCTGCTTTTAATCAACCTTTTAATCAATCAGCCTATACTAACCAGAAAGGGTCCTTAGACCTGGTTTCTAATTGAATGTAAAAATCTTCTAACCTTATATTTCCCTTTTCGTTGAAATTAAGAAATGATTAAAACAAATTCATTGTTTATCTACACTCATATACTTGTAGGCGATTTATACAAGCCTATAAGTTTTTATGCATAGTGTATAATGACTATTTCATGGATTTGGTTGAATAAGTTAATATTATATTGTTGTATAGCGCCAGGAGCGTCATGCTTGATTGACCCCGGGGGGGGGGGGGGGGGTCACTCACCACATTATGTGCTACCCACGCGCGTCCACACACTTCAAAATTGGACCCTTAATGGCGTATCGCGCGAGGTCTAATTTGCACCTCTATACGGCGTCACATCAGAAAAACATACCCTAAATGGCGTCAACACGCTCATCACTCCATCCAAAAATACCCTAAGTGGCGTATAAATTATCAAGGTACCAAGTACAATACCCTTAATGGCGTTTGAAATAAATAACCCCAATTAAACAGGCAAGCAACAAAATAAGACTTCTACAGTTTGAACAGTCATACATACGGATGAACATAGTAGGAAGTAAAATTAGAATTAACCTTCGTAGAAACAGATACAAAGCAGAATCTACTGATTATCACAACAATTTTGTACCCTAAATGTCGAATTTGAAATTTGTGAAATGGTACTCTAAACGGCGATTGAAGTTGAAAAACACCCCTTTTTTAAGGAAGACGTCGACGACGCCTTAAGCCTGAAAACAGACCCTTTTCGACGTTTTTTGTGGACGAGCGTGGGTAGCACATAATGTGGTGAGTGAACCCCCTGGGGATGGACCTAAGCACTCTAAAAAAAGCCACTATTATCATTATTATTGTTGTTATTATTATTATTCATTCCTATCACTTTTGAGTAATTCCCATTCATCGAGAAATTCACTTCTTGGGGCCCTAATTTGCTTGGGTTGACCAGGGGGTGGGGGGGGGGGGGTGGCTTAGCGCACCAGATGTTCCATTTCCGCTATTTCTTCTTTACTTGTACATTTTAGAATTTTGATTTCGATATAATATTGATGTTCAGCATTGAAGTGTCTTAAGTTACAGCGGCATTTTAAAAATCCATAGTCATTTGCGAATGAAGCGAGCGAGCAAAAATTTTGCTCACTTTCCCCTTTGAATTACAATTTTTTAACAGGTGCAGTAGTTTTAAGGCATGCAATTTATTTTCATTTGTATGTTTTGCACATTTCAGATTGAATCAATTCGTAACATATTGAGGATTACGTATTAGAAAATATGTGAACTCCATTCTTTCCCTGTCTTTATGATTTTTGGTTTTATAAGCTATAATCACTAAATTGCGAGTTTGCACTGTGGCCAAGTAGAAATTTGTTGAAATATCTTCATAATTTTTGAGGTTTCAAAAGCACTTTGATGATGATATGCCTTGCAATAGTTTCTTTTCTTAATTGAAAAGTCACTCATTATGATGATATGCCTTGCAATAGTTTCTTTTCTTAATTGAAAAGTCACTCATTATCATGAGTGCCCCATTGCCCCCTTCAACTACGCTCTTGGAAATTCCGCATGTTCATAATGATTATCTTTAAGATAATCGTGACTATATAGTTCATGCAATCGATGTTCAGAAAAACATGATAAATCTACGAAAGAGGCACAACCAATTTCGACATTGAATATTTGTAATGAATAGACACAATCTGTGCTTGAGAAGAGAAAGGCTTCTGTACTAAATTGTAAAACCCATTAAGACAAAATACTGGATATGTGCTCATATTAAAAAAAAAAAACCCAACTAATCATTAATCGTTTATGCACCAAAGGAGCATACCATGATATGCAGGTGACGTGGAAGTATTATTTTCAAGAGGAAACAAAGTTTTATTACGAAGTACGGTACCTCCATCACCTTTTGGAACAACTATTCTAAAATGCTAAAAGTGTGACCTATCCATTTAAAAATATATGGGGATATTTTGGGTCATATTTTGCATCTGGTAACCGGGCAAGTCCTAGCTTTTTTGTCCCATACGTTACCGATCACATCAAATATGTTAATATATAACCGGTCGCAGAAGTTTTGGACGGGCAAACAACAATAGAATGTTCATGAAGGTCATTATTATTCACTTTATTTATTTTAAATTCATTTGATATTCGTTATTATTGTTGTTATTGTTGTATGTTATTACAATATTTATCGTTCGTAAATTATGTATGTGTTATTCAAAAAAGATATATGAGATGTACATTTCAATTATTTTTCTTACTATTGATTTATGTAATGAACTTTAAGGGGCTAACATCGATAAGCATATGCTATTAGTTAACTCCCTTTACCGAGATGTCATTGTGATTTTTACCAAGATGTATGTATCATTGTGATTTTGGTAATAAACTCATTCATTCATTCATTCATTCATTCATTCATTCATTCATATCTCGGCCCTGTTTCATAAAACTTGTCATCAATGACAAGTTGCAATAACTGTTATAAGCTACTGAAATCCTGGCATCTGATTGGCTGAGAGAAAATTTGTCAGTAAAAATCACCGACAAGACACTTGATGAAAGGCCCCCCCGATCATTGTATTGAGTGATGGTAGAGCTAAGATTAGACCACATAATTATGAATTGAAATGACAAATTTGATATCAATTTATGTTCAAATACTATGGATCAACCACGAACTGGTCTATAATATGACACAGCTTGCCGGATAAAAAGCATCTTACAAGTACCATTATGAAACCATTATGAACATAATGAGGAAACCTCTTTACACACACCACTAACACAATAATCACAACAATCAACATCACGATATGCATTGTAGCAGTGGGATAGTGGATCATTCACTTGTATTTCATCGAAGGGCCAGAGTTCGAATCTCCGCCTGGCACTAACGTCCTTTGGCAAGGCATTATTCTACATTTGGCACTCCCTACCCTTATCTTACGAATATGGTAATTCAGACGGCATGAATATTCATTTACATTAGTATATGGTCAGTGTGATGTCATATTTGTGAATGTTAGGTGAATAAACGTCATGCAATCGTGGTAAAGTTCGAGTGATTTCTTTCATTATTACGCTGAGTGTGTTGTTTGTTTGTTTGTTGGGTATGAGGTGTGAAGAAAGCACGTAAAATGGTTTTAAAAAGATTATTAAAGACGGAAATAAATTAAAGGAAATACATCAAGGAATGTCAAAGGAAAGAGGACTGACACATGAGGACTTATACATGAAGATAAAGAGTTAGAAAGAAATAGAAATAAAATGTAAACAAGGAAAGAAGAGAAGGGGAAGGAAGTAGAAAAAACAGAAATTCAGAGGAAAAGTAGAAAATGTTGGTCTCGAAGGTCTTCTGTAAACTTTTTGAGGGTTCGCGAGACCAGCAGCCCACGCAACAATGTCGGTCTCGAGGGGCTTTTTGCCACATGTTCAGAGGGTTTGTTATAAAGGTTTCATGGGCTGTCTGTCTCGTGGACACTGGCGTAGACAGGGGGTTGCCAAAGGGGGGCCATGGTCCCCCTATTCAGCCACTAACAAAAGGGGAGGGAAATGTGAGAGAAAAGGGCCTTAAACATGTTAAAAGGCTACAAGCCGTTATCTTTCTCTCAAAATTTGCTAAATCGTCAAAGTTTACGCGCTTTGCGCGGGAAGGGAAGAATAACTCTCCTCGATCTCCCTGCACCCACCCCTGTTACATACAGTGAATGTTGCGTCCTAATAATTGACAAGCAGTCCGGGAGTCGAACTAAAATTGCCTAAAAAATTGTTTGCTATGAGCCGTTATCTCTCAAATTTGCTAAAACGTCAGAGCTTTCGCGCTTCGCGCGGGAAGGGGGAAATTCCCCCTCCCTGCACCCACCCCTGTTACATACAATGCAGTATTACGTCCAAATAAAAGAAAAAGGTGCTAAAATGTCAGAGCTTTCGCGCTTCGCACAGGAAGGGGGACACTCCCCCTCCCTGCACTCACCCCTGTTACATACAGTGCAATATTGCGTCCAAGTAATTGAAAAGCAGTCCGGATGTCGAAATAACTTTCCGCCTAAAAAAGATTGCTACGAGCCGTTATCTTTCTCTCAAATTTGCTAAAATATTAGAGCTTTCGAGCTTCGCACGGGAAGGGGGACACTCCCCCTCCCTGGACTCCCCCTGTTACATACAGTGAAATGTTGTGTCCAATAGAAAAGCAGTCAGGGCGTCGAACTAACATTCCGCCTTAAAAAAAAGTGCTAAAACGTCAGAGCTTTGGCGCTTCGCGCGGGAAGGGAAATCTCTGCCTAAATAATAGACCTACCTACGCTTTGGAGATCTTCTGCGATATTGTATATTTTTGAGAGCGAGAAAAATGTCATACTTTACATAGTGTTCATTTCTTCATGTTCTTAGAAGAACAAGAATAAAAGAAAATAGCTAACTTCCACAAAGAAACATTAACTGCGCTTGCGCTCAAACGAACAAAAGGTTTAGCTTTATTTGTCATATTCTAAAAAGTACCTGAATAAAAGACAAAAGAAAAGAAAAACAGCTACTAGCCTTTTTAAAGATACGGTAAAGTTAACGCAAACGACAATCGATGCTTTGCGTTTTCTTTATTCTTCGTGTTTTTATTAGAAGTACATGAAACTTTCTTCATTTCTAAGTTCATTAACCGTATTACTTTTAATGATTTATTTTAATTCCGAAGGTCATGAATGACGTCATCATATATCATTAGTGCAGCGTGCATACACATCAATTCGATAAGCCATATATACAATGCTAGAGAGAAAAACTATGTCCATTCAAGCATGATGGACATTTTGAAAAAAGTGATTAGTATTTGTTCTAACTAGGCCTCTGCAAGACTCGATGGAGAAAATGCATTAGTATAATACTATTCTGGATAGTGTATAGTAGTATTGATATGCTACATGAGTATGATGAGATTTTGCAGGAACCGTGATTTCATAATCGACTTTGAAGTTCTCTATTTAAAATGTACGTTAAAAAACTACTCATAAAGATTGATCATTCGTACAATCAAAGCTATATTTAGGAATGAAAAAGCGGCTTATCGTTTTATGATGGAAATCTTCTAAATTTCTATAAATCTTAGTCGAGAGAGAAACGTTAAAGTGGTGTAGATACGGGGGGACGTACCTCGCTCCTTCCATACAAAATAAGATATAAATTTCGTTATAGTGTTAGAAGTTGACCACGAAGCAATTGTGGCCGAAACAGGTGCCGTAGGACCATATCGAAATAATATAATAGATCAAATATCAATAGATCAAAGATTTTCTACCAATAGACCGCTTCTGTAATGTATACAAATTTATGCACATATATTCTCTGAGCACCTAGTGACAAGCTATTCCATTACCCTGCTGTTTATACATGAGCCTCAATGCTTGGAATCCAGTCTGCATACATTATTTGTTTCTATGTCCGGCAAACCTCCGGCAAGCTTTCAGGTTGTCAAGAACAACCTTTGCTTGAAAGGTATGTATAAAATTTGCATACATTACCGAAGCGGTCCATTGACATTATTGAGACTCTAATTTGAAAATATCTGACCTGACAAGCTTGGAATAAAGGGCTACCAGATTTTTCAGGTGCCTTGTAAATTTTCAGTCGCATACTTTTAAATTGTGAGCTCATTCTTTTGTGTGTTTCTACTTCAGGTATGCCCAATGAATTTTAAAAGGGGGAACGGGTCGGTTACGCCCCTTGAAACCACAAATACCTGCACAAAAATACATGAACCATGAATTTTACAATGAAATGATATTTCTTTCTTGATACTACACTTTTGTCTCGGCAATTTTCATGATTGACAATAAGCGCGATATACCAAACGGGCATTTACCAGTTAAACAGGATCCGTTTGACTTGCTTGAATGTTTCTTTACAATCCTCACGAAAACGCCTGTTCAGTTGCCAGTAGACGAAAAAGTTAATGAACGAGTTTATCTCATAGATGCGAAAGAAGATGGCGTAAACGGTGTGATGCACATTGGATCGGTTCATGAAGGCTCGTCGTGTCTCGATAGGTATATATCGACCAGATAACATAGGAATCAGGCTGAGAAAGTATATAATGTTGATAGTGCCGAGCATTACTGTCAGCCTCTTTTCTGAAAGTCGACCGGTGTAAATGGTGTTATGCTTGCCCCGCTCCCTGCCTGGTATCGTGGCGGAGGTAACGGTTGTCGGCGGCGCTTCCAGATTGTCAACAAGATCTTCCGGTTTCTGACGTTGCCCGGCCCGGTTTGTCTCGTCATTGATTGCTTCTGGTGATCCTTGGTCGAAGGAGTCTGTCGCAGCTGCTAAATTCTCTCCAACTGGTTGAGATTCGCCTTGTAAGGACATTGGATGTAACCTTATGTTGCTGAAGCCATTTTGGATACCAGGTGCACCTGTCTGGTCCTGGGTCGCATCCCACTCACAACCCTCCCTCTTTGCAGGTACTATTGATAATGCAGTGGTAGTGTTGCCCTCTCTGTTAAGACCTACAGGACCTCCAGTCGTTCCGACTTGTGCAGACGGAATTGTAGCCGGGATTGTAATGAGCGTGGCCCGAACCTTGACTTGGCGACGCATTGCGTAGATGACACGAAAATACATCATTGACGAAACAGAGATAGCGACCAACATATAGCTCTGTCCAATGTACTTGTCATAGCTCGTGAACCACTTGATATCGGACCTGAATATGCAATCTTTGATGAAGTCGTCATAATGTGCCGCCACGAGAGTTGTTGACACTAATAGAAACGTCACTAAATAGCTGAAGATGACAATGATGGTAGCTCGACGTACTGTAGGCCTACGATGGACGGGAAAACACACTGCTAAGTACCGATCGATACTAATAACAAGCGTCAAAGTAATTTGTACAGTTGTAAACCATGCGATCAAGAAGAATTGGGACTTGCAATAGCTATTGCTTGCCACCCATACTTTAAACTTTAGGATGGTTACTGCGGAGCTCAGAAAATCAGTTATTGCCAGGACCATGATGAAAATATCTGTCCCATTTTTCTTCTTCTTCTTAATGTAACCTGCCAAAATAATGAGATTGCTGGGTACCCCTACACAAAATATAATCGCATAGAAAGACAGAAGGACGCTGCGAATGATAGCCATACTTTCATGGGATTGATTCTTCTTGGTTTGATTCCATGGTAAACATAATATATACTCCGGTCGCTCGGCGTAAGCCTACCTATGCCATCGCTTCAATAAATTATGATTCGTTAAACACGCTAAAAGAATTGATTAGGTTTAATCATTCGTATGATCCAAATCTATTCAATACTTTAAAGCCATAAAATTGCAAACTCGTCGATCGTGGCTGCGCACTATACGCTGCGCTTATTCTTATCCACATTCGACGCGATAAATGTCACATGAAGTTAAGGCAACCATACAATAATTTATTAAACACCCTTATCTTTACTTTTACTATGGGTTTTCCTGCTCAATTTAGTAATTACATGGGTGTCGATCCCGGGAGGGGGGAGGGGGTATATTAAAAAAAAAATGATGTGGGGATGGCCTGTTTTATCAACAACCCCCCCCCCCCAATATTTTTGGATTAAAACAATAAGAATTATGATACATTAACTTAAAACTAATAATTATCCAAACTCATTATGTATGATCTTGAAATACCATCACATTCTTTAATGATTTGAAGTGAGGAAATAAGAAATGCCATAATTTCAATGTGAAAATATCGAAGAAAATTCGTTCGCTCGCATTGTTATTCTCAGTTAATTAAAGGGGTTCCGTCCATTGGTGTAGATCCGTGCGTTCCTTCTTTTTCATTTTTGGATGCTCCAAAATGCAAGTGGCATATCTAGGGGGGTGCAGGGGGCAGGTGCCTCGGTGGCACTTGGAGGGGGCGCAAAAACGCAAAGGAGAGAAAGAAAAAAAGGGGACTCAAATGAAGAAAAATCATAATCCTTACGGATTATGCGTCCGAAATCCGCAGGGTTAATGCACTAGAAAGCTAGTTTTTGAAGGTTTGAAATGCAAAAAAAAATTCAAAAGCTCATTCGCTTTGCTCCCTCGCATAATTATTTTCTTTCAGGATCTCGTAATTTCCCGCTCTCAGTATACAGTTATTAAATAGCTTATATGGTTCCAAATTAGAAAAATTAAAGATGTAATTGTTAATATATATGGTTTTTGCTAGTTTTGCTAACGATTGTAGAGGTCGTTTATCAATGTATAAAATTCGAATTTCTCTACAGCTCAATTGCGGTGGTCAATAATTGCAAAATTTCCTCTTTGAAATGCATACGTTATTTAGGGTTATTTTTTTTTGTTAAATTGCCGCTCAGTTGCTTTGCTCTCTCGCTTTGTACAATAACGTAGATAAAATTGGGCGGGGGGGGGGGGGGGTAACTTTATTGTTTGCCCCGGGCGCCATAATTCCTAGATACGCCACCGCCTTCGCTCCCTCGCCGGTCATCCCCCACCCCGAATCATGAACACGGATCGACACCCCTGGTTTATTCAATTTAATGTTGTTGTTGTTTTTTTTTTGTTTTTTTAAGAGCACTGAAGAGCATTTAAATTCACGATAGTTGTGATCGCCACGGCAAATTGTCATTCGATCTGTCGACACCATTCTCGTTCGTTCAAATTCGTTATTCACGCAACAAGTTTCTCAATGATAGTGCTAGAAAAAATACTCCGATCAGAGTCATGATGAGTTTCAAATTTTCTTCTAGCATTATACATTCCTATCTTCTGTGGTAATAATGGATTCTCTTCCAATTAGTCATGTCAATTTTAATAAGGAGCATACGATTTAACGAATGGTCATTCCCTTTAATTTTATTTCGTTCGAATTTGTTATCCGCGCAAAAAAAAAATGTTTAAATGAGTCACTTTAAAGCTACGGTCACAAAGGCTCGTACGAACGATGCGTTCGTACGATTCGTAGATGGGGCATAGCTTCTTACGGCATTTTAAGAAGTTCGTACGAACCCCGTTTAATTCGCCTTACGAGCAACTTACGAACGCTTACAAACGCAAAGAATCGTTCGTAAGAGCGCCGTACGGATCTCCATTCGTAAGGCATTCTTACGAACGCCACGAGAGCACTCTATGAACAAGTTAAGGCGTTCTCACAATTATCGTAAGAATTTAAGGCTTCTAGAATTGTCTCTGTCCCCTACAAAATCGTCCGTGGTTCAAAGCCCCGGTCACAAATCCATTAAGAACTACTACGAATGCCGTACGAACGATTTTTAGACCATTTCGTAAGATCTTCTCGAGAAGGCCGTACGAAACCAGCGTTCCTAGACCGTTCGTAGACCGTTTGCAAATTCGCAGCCTGGTCGACGGTCTTGTCCAAGATTTTTTTCAACGTTGTACGAAACCCCCTCTTTGTAAGACGGTCGTAAGAACCACGGAATGTTTTGTAGGTTCCAGAGGCAATTCTAGAAGCCGTAAATTCGTTCGATAATCTTGAGAACGCCTTAAGCCTCTCGCATACATGCGAGAATATTTTACGAATTTGGATACGAATGGTAACGATGTGAAAATCCACGAATGTTTGCGATTGACTGCGATACTTACGGAACAGTTACGGAAAAGTTACGGAAAAGTTACAAATGTTTGCGATTTATATGCGATATAACCGGAAGTGACGTATTTTCCGCGCGTTTTCACAGCGCTTCACAATTCTACAGCAACTTTTCATGACATTCTCTCCACATTTTTCCAATTGTACACTGTTCACCATGGATAATTCGCATATATTCGTAATATTCGCATTAATTCGTATCAAATTCTTGGCTGTCAAGTCATTAAGAATGAGTTACGAAATATACGAATGAGTTACGATAGATACGAATGAAATACGAATATGTTACGTTACATTACGAATAGTTACGTTTCCTGAAATTTTTGAACATGTTGAAAAAATTATGCGAAGCCTGCACTCGGCTGCGAATTCTTACGAACATTTACGAACGTTACGAACCTCTGCGAATGTTCATTACGAAATGCTGGGAAAATCTGCGATTTTTTTGTCGCAAAGAATCGTACCTTTTCGTAATGAACATTCTCAGATGTATGAGAGCTGCTTTAAGTTGTTCATAGAGGGCTCTTGTGGCGTTCGTAAGAACGCCTTACGAACGGGGATCCGTACGGCGCTCTTACGAACGATTATGGGCGTTTGTAAGGCGTTCGTAAGGTGCTCGTGAGGCGTAGGTACACAATTTGCGCAAATATCGAATTTTAGGGGGTATAAAGCCAAACGCACGAAGTTTAAATCCTCAAACTTTCAACAGTCACAGAATTTCCGACAGTACACGGCAGCGCCTTTTTGCAACCCAACAAAATAAACAAAAATTCGTAAGATCTTCTTATACGAATGACTTTAGAGTGCCATTAGTTGCACGTACGACCATCCTGCGACAACAAAATTTGTAAGATGGCCGTAAGTCTGACGAAAGAATAACTAAAGGCATTCTTATGGAAAACGTACAAACTCTAGGGCCATTGTATAACCGAAAATCACTTCGTTTCTCATGAAGGTCTTAAGTTGTTCTTGCGAATTAAACGGCGTTCATACGAACTTCGTAAGAAGGCCATAAGGAGGCCGTAAGAATATATGCCCCATCTACGAATCTCTGCGAAATCTGGAATTCGTACGAACAGTGAGATTCGTACGAACGCATCGTTCGTGCGAACCTTTGTGACCGTAGCTTTACGATGTTCTTACGACGTTCGTACGGCCGCCTTTCGAAGAGGGGGTTTTGTACGACGTTAAAAAAAATCTTGGACATGACCATCGACCAGGCTGCGAAGTTACGAACGGTCTACGAACGCTGGTTTCGTACGGCCTTCTTGAGAAGATCTTAAAAATCGTCGGCGTTCGTAGCAGTTCTTAATGGTATTTGTGACCGAGGCTTAAGTTTTACATAAGAACATTGGAGTTTAATGGATAGGCTTTCGAAATAATTTTCCTTCATTCGAATGAATTATCCTTGCAACAACATTTTAAAACCAGTCAATTACATTTAAAGTAGAACTTTAATGATTTTAAATATTGGCTTAATACTTATTATTGCATAGATGGCATAAATTAAACAAGGTTATCCAAATTCAACGCTTGGAAACATTTGAAGTAATGACTATTATCAATTATAAAACGGTAAAATACAGCCCCCGATATAGCAGCTGAAGAGCTCCTCGAACGCTGCTGAGATATGTGACGACACACCATGGACCAGTCCCGTCTAAGCAGACGAAGTCCCATAACATCTTACACATTTTTCAGAGCCTATTTTGGCATCTCCTCTTCACTCATTTCTCTTCCTTCACTAGCGTCAGTCTTAATGTTAGTCTGTTGCCTCACTCTTAACTTCGTGTATGGTGTTATTTTGATGAAAAATGCAGCGTTAAAAAAATTAAGGAATCAGTCACTTGTAAACAAAATAAGACGCCATTGTATTTTCAGCTGCTTGCACCGGGGCATGTTCGGCGTTTCAAGAGGGAACGAATACCATCCTGCTATTATTCGGAGGGCTTTTCAATTTGAAAGTGGGGTTTATTTCATTGATCATTGACCCTTCTCCTGTGTATTTATAATCAAACGGTTTTAGCTATCAGAATCAGTTTCACTTTCCCTTTATAATGGTGTGAAATAAGGTCATGTTTAAATACACCAAACTCTTTATAATTTGATAAATAATTGCATTGCAATTACGTTCATTCATTATAGGACGTCGTCTGCTTAAGCAGGATCGATCCCGAGTGTGACGACATCAAAACATCGCTATATTTCTGGCGAATCCTTGGATATTCCAGATGCTGAGAAGAGCTTTTATTTGTGTTGTTTTTATAATCATCAGATACGCAGTTGACATAAAACTTATACGATTGCCATCTGTAAGCTTCCCAGTTTCTAGTGAAACATTAATTGCCATATTTGTGATTTTCTTTGAATAGCTACTTTAAAATATAAGAGAAGCTATTTTTAAATTGGCATTCAAAATCAGATGCCGATGGAATCGGCTTTTCTTTGGTCATTCAAATTCATGAAAGGGCAAGCAATTAAGTTTTAAATAGGTACATTAGACTTAACATTAATTAAGAAAACATTCAAACATGTCATGCAAAGGTTTAAAACAGACCCTCCAGAATGTATAAGAAAAGAACACTGATGAAAGCAAGCGAAGAAATTAACAATCATACTGTCATTGTAAACATAAGAAATGTGAAAATTTTGAAATCTGATGAATTTGTATATATGAGGCAACAAGAAATCCCATAAACAACTTAAAGAGGATATATGGCACATCAATCCTATCCAAGTATTACACATAGCCAATACACACATACAGACATGATAGAGACAAAAACACACAATCACTTACACACAACACGTACATACATTAGGAATCCATGAAACTAAACGAACGAATCAATAAATTGAATTCCCCAAAATGAAATTCAGTGCCCTATTGAATGCTTAAGTGTTCATTGGTGTTAATTTGAATTCACGAACCTGGAAATGCAGTGCACGGAATTTGAAATCGTAGTACGTTCGCGACTTTGTATACGCACGTTTAAAGTAGAACGTTAATGATTTTAAATATTGGCTTAATACTTATTATTGCATAGATGGCATAAATTAAACAAGGTTATCCAAATTCAACGCTTGGAAACATTTGAAGTAATGATTATTATCAATTATAAAACGGTAAAATACAGCCCCCGATATAGCAGCTGAAGAGCTCCTCGAACGCTGCTGAGATATGTGACGACACACCCTGGACCAGTCCTGTCTAAGCAGACGATGTCCCATAACATCTTACACATTTTTCAGAGCCTATTTTGTCATCTCCTCTTCACTTATTTCTCTTCCTTCACTAGCGTCAGTCTTAATGTTAGTCTGTTGCCTCACTCTTAACTTCGTGTATGGTATTATTTTGATGAAAAATGCAGCGTTAAAAAATAAAGGAATCAGTCACTTGTAAACAAAATAAGACGCCATTGTATTTTCAGCTGCTTGCACCGGGCATGTTCGGCGTTTCAAGAGGGAACGAATACCATCCTGCTATTATTCGGAGGGCTTTTCAATTTGAAAGTGGGGTTTATTTCATTGATCATTGACCCTTCTCCTGTGTATTTACAATCAAACGGTTTTAGCTATCAGAATCAGTTTCACTTTCCCTTTATAATGGTGTGAAATAAGGTCATGTTTAAATACACCAAACTCTTTATAATTTGATAAATAATTGCATTGCAATTACGTTCATTCATTATAGGACGTCGTCTGCTTAAGCAGGATCGATCCCGAGTGTGACGACATCAAAACATCGCTATATTTTCTGGCGAATCCTCGGATATTCCAGATGCTGAGAAGAGCTTTTATTTTTGTTGTTTTTATAATCACCAGATACGCAGTTGACATAAAACTTATACGATTGCCATCTGTAAGCTTCCCAGTTTCTAGTGATACATTAATTGCCATATTTGTGATTTTCTTTGAATATCTACTTTAACATTTTGTTTTAGTCCTAAAAGTAATCGATTGCGGGTATCAAAAGTTGGACTGCTCTAAACTGAATTGATTTTGCCGATTAAAGGGAAAGTAAATCCTGGCGATTTAGTTAGCTGTTTAGTTGAAGGGCACATTGTTGATTATATATGTCGAATTTCAACACATTTGGGCCCCCTAACGCCGTCAACAAGTAGTTAGAAATATCATTTTGTCGTCTGCTAGAAGGTCCTATATCGATCGTGTGCGTCGCCATTTTGAACAGATAAGCCCCGCCCTGTGACGTTTTGTCGGACCTCTCGGACCAGAAGTACCCGGATGCCGTCATTATTACGTGCTTCAAAATGGTGTACTGCCAGGCGTTCGGATGCTCCAATATAATAAAAATGAACAAGACGTTCCGAATTTCAGCCAATCACAGTTCCCCCTTGGCATGTCCGACAAAACGTCATCATAGCGCGGGTGAATCAAAAATATGGCCAACCCCGATAGCAGGCTGTAGCAGACGATCATTGCTCACAAAAGTGTGAATTACTCCACCGTCAAGCGTTCATAAGAGGTAAACTTTCACAGAAATGTCAAGAATTGTGCTCTTAACACTCTCAGTAGGCCAAAAGTCCAGGGTTTACCTTCCCTTTAATTAATGTGGATGCTCATAAATCCATTTGCATGTCTCCAAATGAATTCCATTGGCCGGATTTTGAATTTGAAAGACCGATATCAATCGTAAACGATAATGCTTGAATTTGAATACACCTTGCTTTGAGTGACAAAAATATGAAATTGGGCTGGAAAACCTATGAAAAATTATCATCTAAAGTTACATTATTTTGAACGCACTTCATTTGCAACTCATATTTTGTGGTATCTTTATTTCTATAATAGGCCTAGGTAGTGTGGTATGCACCATTAGCGGATCCAGAGGGGGGGGGGGGGGGCACTTCCGGCCCGTGCCCCCCCCCCCCCCCTTGGAAGAAAAGTATGCTTTTTGACCATAGCGGATCCGCCATTTTGTCGATTGTGACCCGCCCCCCCCCCCCCTTTTAGAATGAAAACCTTTTTTTTCTGTTTTTTTTTTGTTTTTTTGTTTTGCTTGTCAAGAATTATGGAGGGCAAGTGGACCCCCATACCCCCAAACCCCCCCCCCCCCCCCCCCCCCCCACTGAGCGACTTTTTGAGAAGCTTGGCAAGACAAAAAATACTACCTTTTCCAAAAGTTGACAAACCTATATTTGTGTGCCCCCCCCCCCCTTATACTAAATCCTGGATCCGCCCCTGGTATGCACTATACAAGAACAGAATATTATCATTATTATTATTATTATAGTATGACTATTATCATTACACACACTGATCAAAAAAATCGGAGATGAAAGAAGAAAGTAAAGTGAGAATATGTGTGTGTGAGAGAGAGAGAGAGACTGACAGAGAGAAGTGTGAGAAATATATTTACATTTTTTTCTCTTTCTAGGCATCTTCCTTTTCAGGGGAAGGTGGTACATGTAGACTGTATCACGAAGTCGAATAATTATATGGCGCATCAAGATAAACAAAAGGAATTTTGACCCCCCCCCCCCCCCCCCCCCCAATCCCAAATGATATGTACCATGAAACTATAGGCAACTCTTTGCCTCGTTTAACTGTAGACTATTTTAGCTTCCTGAAGCGCACCTGAAGTTGGAAGTATAAAGGAAAATTTAAAT